>PVLC010005608.1:0-75072 GCA_004027655.1 Graphiurus murinus
ACCCAATCAAAAAATGGGCAAAGGATCTAAATAGACACTTCACAAAAGAAGAAATACAAATAGCCAATAAATGTATGAGGAAACGTTCAACATCATTAGCAATCAAGGATTTTTTTTTTTTTTTTTTGTGGTACTGGGGATTGAACTCAGGGGCATTCTACCTCTGAGCTATACCCCCATCCCTATTTTTTATTCTTTATTTTGAAACCGAGTCTCACTAAGTTGCAGAGTGCCTCACTAGGTAGCTGGGGCTGGCCACGAACCCGGATCCTCCGGTCTCAGCCTCCCAAATACTGGGATTACAAGCGTGTGCCACCACGCCCGGCTAGCAATCAAGGATCTGAATGAAGCCATGGCCAGTCAAAGTCACTGCACGGCAGACGCCCCTAGTGGAATTCACAGGCAGCCCCCAGCCGCCGTGGGCTGCGGCTAATGTGCCCCTGGCCAGAGCCTGCTGGAACCAGCCGCACAGCACCCCCACCTGCAGGCCTCTGCCTGGCAGGCTCTGTCTCCCAGAGGAACTTTCGCAGTGTGGGGGAGCGAGCGGAGCTCCTCAGCCAGCCGGCTCTGCTCAGGGCGGGAATGCTGATTGACGGCAGGTGCAGACACCGGAGCTGTGAGCTGCGTTTGCCTCTGGTAGGAGGACAGCCAGAAGGAGATCACCCTGCCCTGCAAGGCTTCCTCGACAGGGCTCAGGTGGCCCCTGCAGAGGCGTCCCCTCTCTGGGAGTGAAGAGATGGGCTTTGTCCCCAAGTCTCAGAGGACGGCATCCTGGACACAGCTGCAGCCTCCAGGGCTGAGGGGGAAAGCGCTCAGGTCACAGGAGAGCAGGCAGGCCGGCAGGATGCAGGATCCCTGCAGCCCAGATCATGGCGTGGCATGTCCTTCCCAGGGCGCCGGGGCTACCGCTGCCGTGGAGGCTGAGTGGCTGCGGGACCCTGCGGCGCTCTGACTGCAGCTTGGGAGGCCCAGCAGTGGCTTGGCTCTCCTCCGTCCTCCCTGCCCCATGAAGCAGGCAGGAGCATAGGGCCTCCTGCAGGGTCACGTTTGAACACACCTTCTGTTGGCCCTGGCAGCCGTACTTTCCTGCATGTGAAATGGACAGAGAGCACACGTCACAGGGGTTCCCAGGCCCCAGCAGTCCCCTCCTCTTTGCCTTCTCCAAGCCAGACCCCCCACCCCCATACCATGGAAACAAAGGCTGGGCAAAGATTTATCAAACCAACACGACCCAGGGGAAGCTACTGAAGCACTATGGCTACCCCACGAAATCAACTCAGAGGCAGCGTGAGGGGTGAAGGCGCGGGACCCGAGGAACGACCCACGGGAGGACAGGACTCCGAGGAACCCGCACGCACCTGAGAGCGTGGCTCCGAACCCAGAAGGCAAAGGCGTGTGGAGGCACACGTACACAATCATAACAGAGGTTTTATAAATCTCTCTCAACAATAAGACAACACAAAAAAATCAGGAGAGTTCAAAAGAATGAGCAGTCGGACGTGGTGGTGCACGCTTGTAATCCCAGGACTTGGGAGGCTGAGACAGGAGGATCGCAGGTTTGAACCCAGCCTTGGCAACTTAGCAAGACTCTCAGTAACCTAGTGAGACCCTGTTTCCAAATAAGAAATAAAATCAGGCTGGGGGTGTAGCGTGGAAGTAGAATGCCTCTGGGTTTAATCCCCAGTACCAAAAAAAAAAAAAAAAAAAAGAATGAGTTGGGCCTATTTATACTAACTTGGAAAGGTCTCTCTTTTAAGGTTTTTTTTTTTTCCTTAGCTTAATAGTTTTGAGGGGATCTTTTTTTTTTTTGTCTTTTTGGAACTGGGGATCGAAGGGAAGATCCCTTTGATAGATTATTTTTCAAGATATCCGGATGACCAGCAATACTGTAGAGTGTGCTCTCATTGATGTTTTGAATGTATTTGTGTACACACACACACACACACACACACACACACACACACACCCTTTGCTGTTGCACGTACATTTTCTGAGAGGTTCCCCAGGTTACAATCCAGGGAGTGAACTGGAGTCTGTGGGGTAGAACAGAGAGAAGCTGGTGTCTCAAGTTCTATTCCCTTTATCGTGTTTAAATTTTATCATGCACATATATTGATTAGTTTTAAACCAATTTAAGAAAATAAGGGAAGGAATAAAGAAAAGTCAGTGTATAAAACCTAATTAATTAACTTTTCCTGCGAGAGGTATCCAGCTGGTTTCCCAATTACTGTGTCAAATCAAATTGTGGCGGACATGATCACCCACGTCTGTTTGCGGCAGAGACAAAGCACAGTATGTGGTCATCCGTCTACTTATTGTGAAAATTGGCTTGTGTACCCAAACATGGAGGCCCTGCGGGGGCGGTGCCCGTGTGCACCCTCGGCCTCTTCTTTCCTAAGGCTCTGCAGCCCTGCGGTCCCGCAGCCTGGCCTCTCCTTCCCCGAGCCTGGGTGAGGATGAAGGTAGACGTAGATCCACTGCTGCAGCCGGCCAAGTCACTGTCGCCTTCACCTGCCACCAGCTGCCTCCCCCATGGCCACGCCTGCCCCGGGGCCCCAGAGGGCTGTGATGGAGCAGGCTTGGTTTCCCTGTCCTCTCTGCACAGCACACGGGCTGGCACTCAGCTGGGGGACATACAGGCCTCCGCGCAACCCACGGGCTCCAGCCGAGCTCCCCCTCCTGGCCACAAACTCCCAGCCTGCCCAGTTCACAGTCTTGCCTCCCTGTGGGCCCCGGGTGGGGCTGGGCCCAAGGACGTGGCTCCTCCTGGCCACCCGGGGACAGAATGGCTTCAAGAGATTCCACTCAAGACATTCAGGCGGTCGCTGGCCCAGAGCTGTTCTGGCCACCGGCGCCCCTGGCCCCCTGTGACTCCCGGCCCCGCACTGACCTCACCTAAGGCTCTTCTCACAGCTGAATCCCCACCGTGCTCCCGAAAGCAGCGAGAGGGTGGCGGCAGGATTCCTCCCGGGCGTCCCTCCAGCCCCGCTCAGCCCCGATCACCTGGGCCCCGGCTCTGCGTGTGGTCAGGGTGGCCATGGGGGAGCTCCCCAGCAGTGACCCCTGGGCACCCCGCCAGACACCATGCCCTCCCCGGCCCCTCGGCCTGCGTCTGTGTTAGTGTGAGTTTCTCAGGCAGCCGCTGTCCCCTCTCCTCTGGATGTCACTGCAACTCTGCGACAGGCCCCTAGTGGCCCCTCTGCTGTGACAGGCAGGCAGGCCTCGACTGTTGGAGCTTCGTTCTGGACCCTGCCCCCGGCTGTGACCCAGGGCGGTTTCTCACCGGCGGCCAGGCCGGGGAGCTGTGGTCGTGCCGACAAGACTTCTAGAAGCAGCTGTGTCTCCGTCACACTCACATGACCTTCTCGACAGACACAGAAGGCAGAGGGGACCCCATGAGGGACACGGGGGCAGTCATCAGGGGCCTCTCTGGGGCCACAGGTGGAGACACTTTCTGTGACTCTTGAGCCATTACCTGTTCAGGAATGTTTGCCTCAGTACAGAGCAACTGCAAGAATGTGTGTTGAGTGACTGAATGAGCACACCAGCTCACAGCTGGTGCTGTGAAGGTTTGCTGGGGCTGAAGCCGTCTCACCCTGCCGCTGGCTCCTGTATCCACTCAACGAAGAAGGTAGAGATGACGCCCAAGCTCACAGTCCTCTGGGGACTCTGAAGAGAGTTCCAGGCTGAGGTTGCTGGCTCCTCCCTCCGTTGAGCCCTCCCTGAAGTGTGCAGGCCTTCCACATGCTCAGGCCCCTGGTCCTCCCGGAGGAGAAGCTGCAGAGGCCAAGCCCTGACACCGCCCAGGAAGGGGGCCAGCGCAGGCCCACGGCAGACCTCCTCTGCCCCCCAGCAGCTGCAGCCTGGGGTGTAGACAGTGGTCCCAGTGGGTGGGCGGGGACGGCCACACTTGCCGCCTGATTGGAGCAGGAGCTCGGCAACCCCTGAGGATGGCACTTGGGCTGGGCGGACGAAGCAGGTGCGAAACCCGTGATTCCAGCCAGCCTGGGGGAATCCCAGCAGCATGACATCACTGCGGGACTAGCCCCGGCCATGCGGGCCAACCCGACACGCTAAGGCCCTGGAGGCTGTCCCCACAGACACTGACAGGTCTCGGCTCCAGCCCTGAGGAGGAGGGACGGGCGTCTTGTGGGGACGCAGAGGAGGACCACAATCCAAGGTGGAGCAGGGAGGACCTGGCTCCCCATCCAGGTGCCCCACCTAACACCATGGGCTCTCAAAGAACTGTCTCCACCAATGGCCCACGTGCAGTAGGCTTGAACTTGACCCAAGTGTGACCTTCCTGGGTGGCAGTAGTGAGCTCCTCCTCCTCCTCTTTCTTCTTCTTCTTCTTCTTCTTCTTCTTCTTCTTCTTCTTCTCCTCCTCCTCCTCCTCCTCCTCCTCCTCCTCCTCCTCCTCCTCCTCCTTCTCCTCCTCCTTCTCCTTCTTTTCTGGAAATGGGGATGAAACTCAGGGGCATTCTACCTCTGAGCTCTACCCCTAGCCCTATTTTAATTTTTATTTTGAAACAGGGTCTTGCTAAGTTACCGAGGCTGACCTGGAACCTGCAATCCTCCTGTCTCAGCCTCCCAAGTACTGGGATTACAGGCGTGGGCCAGCATGCCCGCTCACCATCTTTTACGAGCTGAGCGCGGAGGAACCCAACACACATGCATACGTCATCGTGTCATGCGAAAGCTGGTACTGAGAGCAAAGAACTGGCAAGATGCGTGCAGAAATCCCAGGAGCGTGTGCGGCAGCTCCGAGCCTGCGGGAGCATACCCTGTTTGTCTCTACACGCTTGGCTCCTCCGAGGGCCAGCACGGGAAGCCTCCCTCTGTGCTAGAGCACAGCCCCAGCAAAGCCTCGTCTGAAAGGTGTCACTTGAGTCTTTGGGATTTCTGTCTTGACTTGAGCAAAACAACCCTTGGATGGCCAGGTAACACCAAGAGCTGGCAAAACCAAGGTGAGCTGGACCTCGCCTTTTCATGATCTCGTCCCCAAATCGAGCAAAAGAACTCCGTGTTGACTGGTAACATGCCGACACCTCTCTGTACACAAACCAACTGCTGCCGCAGGGTTACACCCTGGCCTGTCCACCTGGCCCAGACGCTCACACTGCACACCAGGTGAGACGTGTCCTGCCCGTACCTCGTAGCCCAGCTGTCCCATGCTTGGTCCTCACCACTGGAGTGTCCAGGCTCCTCGGGAGCTCGCTGCCTCCTGAGTCACCCCAGCCCTTCCCTCACCCGGGCAGGCCTGGCCTGGACAGCATCGTTATTGCTGTGAAATCTTAAGGAAACCACTTCGGATGAAGATGTTTCACGGACAGTATCAACACATTGGTTAATTAAAAAATAAGGTCATCGAGCCGGGTGTGGTGGCGCACGCTTGTAATCCCAGCATTTGGGAGGCTGAGACCGGAGGATCCGGGTTCGAGGCCAGCCTCAGCTACCTAGTGAGGCACTCTGCAACTTAGTGAGACTCGGTTTCAAAATAAAGAATAAAAAATAGGGTTGGGGGTGTAGCTCGGAGGTAGAAAGCCCCTGAGCTCAATCCCCAGTACCGCAAAATAAATAAATAAATAAATAAGGTCATCGATATTTCTCAGGGAAGATGGGGCCCACGAGTGCCATATCGGGGAGCTCCGGGCCCCCAGCCGCAGTCTCTCCAGCTGGGCGGGATCGCAGAGCTAAAGCTCCTGTCTCCCAGTCAGGGAGCGTCTTGGGCGCTGGTTGAACTGAGCTCGGGAGAGCTTGGAGTGTGTGCGATCCTGTGGGGTCAGACCGCAGCTGCCTCTTCTCTCCTACAAAAAGGTGCAAATTGCTCCCCGGTCCAGTGGGAGACGCAGGCGGCCCGGCAGCCTCCTGGTGCAGAGGCAAGAGCTTTGGGCGGAGCCCAGTGAGCAGGGCGCCCTGCCCGCCCCCCCCCCCCCGTGGGAGCTCTGGAGCAGGGGTTCTGCCCCAACACCAGCACTCAAGGGCATTCCCAGCCCAGTGCCATGGGAGCCAGGGCCAGAGGACAGGGCGGGGTACTGTTGGTCTGCTGGCCTGAGCACCACATTCTCTGGCTGCTGGTGACCCAGGCCTGTCTTGACTGGGCCCTGGAGCCTGGCCCTGACACCTCTGCATTCTGGAAATTTCCTTCCCTGGCCCACTGAGGCTCTCCTCTCCCTGTCTCCTGCCTGGACTAGCCTACTGGCTTTCCTTCCCTGGCCCACTGGCTCTCCTCTCCGTGTCTCCTGCCTAGACGCAGGGGATGGAGCCTCTGCCTGCTTGTCTGTCTTCCCTGTCCCTTAGGAAGAATGTCACTCTGGCAGGGAGGGGGAGGGCATAGACTCCCCGTGTCTTCTGAGTTGAAGGGGAGGTGCGTCACAGAAGGATCAGGAGGAAGCCACAGCACGGCCAGCTCCAGCAGGAGGGCAGGGCTGCCCCAGGAGGGTGGCCCGGGACCCTAGTCCTCACAGGGCCTTGCTGTGAGAAGCCAGGGTGCGTCCAGGTCACTCAGAGGTCCAGTCGGTCTCCAAGAGATGTGGACACCTCCTCCCGTCGTAGCCCTGCTTCCTTCCTTCTGGTCAGGAAAAGGCTGGCAGACCTTCAGTCCCTCTGCCGGGCTCCAGTGTCCCCTGCAGGTGAGATGCCCCAGACACCACCTATCCTTCAAGACCCTGGCCCAGCCTGAGGGGAGACTCAGGGGACCTCCCCCCTGAAAGGTGACCAGCCTCCACCGGGCCCCAACACCCTCATCCCAACTAAACCAATCTGCAGGCCGATGGCCCCTGAAAATCAGGAAGCTGAGCTAGGGAGTTTCCCGGAGGACCCCAGGCGCTGAGTGACCCGCGGTGACCTGCAGCCCTTCACCTGGGGCTCGTGGTGACCTGCAGCCCTTCACCCGGGGCTCAGGCTGAGCTCTGTCCAAGCAGGACCCAGGCGCCAGTCCTTCCCCGGCAGGGAAGGGGGAGGGGGCAGAGGAGACCCGGAAAGATCCGTGTGGACAACCAAAGGAAGACAGACACCGGGGACAAAAGAGACACTGCTGCTTGGGAAAGCGCATTGAGCCCAGCCAACTGCTGTTTCTAACAAATGAAGGACGACAGAGGCGCAATCAGCTAATGGAACACAGGCTCGGGTGACGCGGCACGGGGCACCGGAGACGGCACTTCTGTGCCCAAAATACAAATCAGCCCCGAAAGTCAAGTCGCCGTGCGGAGGGCCAGGCGCGTGATCCTGGGCGAGTTCCCGTGTCCTTCGGTGCAGGCCTGGAAGGGCCGGCTGGGCCAGGAGCTCGGCGAGGAGACGCAGGGAGGCGCAGGGAGGCAGGTGAGGGAGGTGGCCGCCGTGGCTCCCCAGGCCAGGCCTGTGAGTCCCCTCACTCCTTGGGCCCCTGGCCCCTCCCGGGCCTTCCACCTTGACCTCTCTGGCACCCCCCGTGGAGGAAGGCCAAGGCCAAGCCCAGGAGCTGAGGGCCAGGCTCGGGGCTCACAAGCCCCTGGGCACGTTTCTGTAAGCCCTGCTGCCCTCCCATGTCTGGGGGTTCCTGCAGCCCTAACATCTGCCTGTCACACTGGGGCTGCAGGGCCCCCATCAAAGACATGCAGGATCCGGGTTGGGGGAAGATCTCGCCCCATCCCAACACAGGCTAGCACAGGCAGGGCCACGGTCCTCTGCCGCTCAGCAATGGTGGCAGGGCTAAGAGCTCGTGCAGAGGTGCTGCCTTCCCCCAGTCACCCCCGAGGCCAGGAGGGAGGGACCATGAGCGCCGTAGTTCTCCTTGCATGCGGCAGCTGATGTCAGCTGTGTGCCGCTGGGTCAGACTGCCCGCACCTGCTCGCGGGGAACCGGGGCTCCGGTCAGCATCTGCCTCCCCGCTGGGGGCGCTGGCGAGCCATGCGAGCCCTCTGCAGCTGCACCGCTCCTCAGGAAGTGGAGAGAATCAAAGCTCCTGCCTCAGGGTGTGGCCGGGAAGAGCCGTGGCTGTGTAGGACCAAGCCCCACCTGGCACAGGGGGTGCTCCCCAGAGGGCCTGGCACTGGGTCCTCACACCGCTGTCACCTGCAGGTGTTTACCTGGGACAGTCAGCTCTAGCCGCCCGAGGTCCTGCCAGGGCTGGGCTCAGAGGGACCCTCTAAGTCTCAAAGATGCCCTACTCTAACTGGCTTAGACATGCACCCCCCCCCCCAGTACTGGGGATTGAACCCAGGGGCATTCTTTAGTCTTTATTTTGAAACAGGGTCTCACTAAGTAGCTGAGGCTGGCTGCAAACCCAGATCCTCTGGTTTCAGCCTCCCAAGTACTGGGATTACAAGCGTGCGCCACCACACCCGGCTCATGCACTTCTTTTTTATATAGAAATATGAGAAGTTTATTTTAAGTCAGGGAAAGACAGAAAACAAAAACAACTCCCCCCCTACCTGTGGGGGAGGGGCCCCTGAAAGGGAGTAATCCCATGTACTTCTTTTTTTTTTTTTTTTTGCAGTATTGGGGATTGAACTAAGGGGCATTCTACCTCTGAGCTACACCCCCAGCCCTATTTTTTATTCTTTATTTTGAAACCGGGTCTCGCTAAGTTGCGGAGTGCCTCACTAGGTCGCTGAAGCTGGCCTCGAACCCAGATCCTCAGGTCTCAGCCTCCCGAATGCTGGGATTACAAGCGTGCGCCACCACGCCCGGCTTCCCCTGCACTTCTTAATTAATGTTGAATCTTGACACTGGAAAGTTCAGAAGAGGGCGGGCTTCAGGTGCGATGCAGTCAAGGTGCCAGTCACATCTCTCTGCAGAACTTTGCTGTGCAGTGCTCCACACACCTGTCCTATCCTCAGGGCAGCTTTCTTCATGGTTCTGAAGTAGCTGCAGCAGTTCCAGGCTTCACGTCCACATCCCAGGCCATCCAAGACAGAGAGAGAGCTTCCACACCAGACTTCCACATACCGACCAGGAAACGGCCCCAGTGGTGGAGCTGGCATGCTGGGCTCTCTGGCTTCAGATCTTCAGGGTAGCTGGTCAGTTGGGAGGGGTGAGTGTGCCCAGCACAGAAGCTGGGGATCACACAGCCACGACTGGGGACGTTGCAGGGGGGTACAGAGTGGGACAGAGCCTAAACCCACATTCCCTGCAGCCCCCTCCCATTGGGAGCCCATCCTCAGGGACTTCCAGAGCCTCCCTCCTCAGCACCAAGTCTCCTGCCTCCACTCCCTGTCCCCTGAGGCTGCCATTCTGCACACGCCCCCTGGCTGACCTTTGCCCTTTGACATGCTGTGCAGTTCACTCTAGGGGATGTGTGGCTCATTCTCCCAGGGAGCAAAGCTACGGGGACCTTGTAAGACCCAACGTTCCATGTGGCTGCAGGAAACATGCATCTTTCCTGTGTGTTTAACTTTATGAAAACACAAACTCAGCGCTGGAAAAGGCCCCGAACAGCTGTGGAGAAGGAGCAGCTGACTGCGGGCAGCGGGAGGCTGGGGGAGGCCGGGCTGGGGAGTGTAAGCTGCGCCCTCAAGGTCACGGGCAGCAGCAACCGGAACCCCACCTCACCCCAAACAGATTTCATTAGCCAGACACTCAGGCGGGCGTGGTGCCTGCTCTCCCAGGCCCAGGGCCGGCGTCTGTGGCCATTTGGGCAGGAACAGGCAGGCAAGCAATCTGATTACCGCCTAAGGAGCCGCGATGGGATCGGCCCTCCAGGCCCGGCCTCCCGCCCTGGATGCGTCTGGATGGAGCGGAGCCTGTTTTGCACTGGAGAAAAAGCGCCTCCCTGGGGAGCTTGGCAGCTTTCGCTTGGCCTTGGCAGCCACATTAACCTGGCAGCTGAGCAAGACAGAGGCCCATTTGAAAAATTAAAGACGTGACGAAGGAAAAGGGGCTCTGGAAATTTCCACCTGCGTTCTGGGGACCAAATCTGGTCACCCGCACTGGGACAGCGCTGCGGGCTGCTGTCCTCCTGCCCAGTGGCGAGGGGGTGAGGGGTGGGGGGCGTGTTTCCACTCAGTCAGTGCAGGAGAAGCCAACCGCGGCCCAGTGTTGCTTCAACTTGAGACACATTCAAAAACAAATTCAGAAGATGTTTGTCTTAAAAAGTCCACCTTACTCAATCCAGGCTGTTTGCCCAGGAATGAGGTCGGATGGAATTCAATTGCGTAAGCAGCAGCGTCCGCTGGTGTGTGCTGGCGGGACTCTTAGGTGCCAGTGTGGGTTATGTGCGTGGGCATGGGTTGTGTGTGCCAGCATGCCATCTACTCAATGGCTCAGAATCTGTGGACATGTACAGCAGCAAGAGCACTGCCAACCCTCCCCTGGAGGCCACTCTGCCCCCGGAATGCCTACATGTCTTGGAGCCTCGGTGCGTGGGGCTCCTCCTGCCCTGGGTCTAGCCCACTCCACACGCAAGTTGGTCATCTCCAGGCCAGCCAGTGCCTCCCCCTGCACCCTCAGTACGAATGCATCATGCCTGGGTAGTATCATTTGTGTGAGTTTTTCATCACTGTACCAAAATACTTGTCATAAACAACTTAAAGGAGAGAAAGTTTATTTTGGCTCATGGTTTCAGGGGTACAGTCCATGGTGGGCTGGTTCCATTGCTCTGGGCCTGAGGAGAGGGAGAACATCACGGTGGAAGGGTGTGGTCGAGGAGAGTTGCTCCACTCATGGCATTCGGGAAGCAGAGAGGGGAGGGGTGAGTAGATGAAAGTAAACCCTTCCAGCTCCAAATCTACCTCCCAGTAATCCACTCAAATTATAAAGCCATCAGTGGATTAATTCACTGATGAGGTTGGAGTCCTTGGGATCCAATCGCCTCCTAAAAATCTCACCACTGATGTGGCTTTAAGCACATGAGATTTTAGGGGATGTCTCAGATGCAAACCATAACTGTGAGATTATAAAGCCATCAATGGATTATATGTTAGATGGTTTTGTCACATTTTGGACTCCATCCTGAGTTCCCCCAACCTCCTAATGATTTTTAAATTTGCCTGCAGGGAGGTGTACCCTGCTATAATGTCCTGTGAGTTTTTGGTGAATGCATGATATTATATAGCCACAATTACAGTGCTACACAGAGTACTTCACCCTGAAGACCACCCCATGCATCACTCGTCAGTCCTCAGCCCTCACACACTCCTAGCGGCCATGAATCTTCTCACCACCATGACACTTCTGTCTTTTCCAGAATGTCATATCCTGGAACCACACTCTGACATCTTGGGTAGTCTGCACTGAAGTTTCATCAGTGAGATAACCATGTGTTTTTTGTTTGTTTATATCTGTTATTGTGGGAAATTACATTGATTGACTTTCAAATGTTAAACCATCTTTGCATTCCTGGGGTTAACCCCATTAGGCCACAATGCATGATCCTTCTTCTATGTTGGCCACAACTTCTTAGCTATTGTCTAAGAATGTTTGCATCAGCATTCAATCAAGGAGAGGAGAGAATGGACTGAAGTCCTTAAAATGTTGAAAGGAAACCCCACTGACCTAGAGTTCTATGACCAGTGAAATTATGCTTCAGCATGAAGGATGGATAAAAACAGAAGGAATTCATCACTAGCAAACATGCTCCACCAGAAACATTACAGGAAGCCATTTGGGGGGAGGGACTACATTGGTCAGAGGTTTAGATCTGCATAAGGAAACAGAGTTGAGAGGAAATAAAAATAAACAAAAGCCCTCTTGTTCTTAAGTGATTTAGAATATAACTGTTGCTTTAAAGTAACAATAGTAGCAATATATTGGGTGATCATGGCATGGGATTAAGTGACACAAATGACAGCAATGACACCAGAGTGGGAGAGATGAACAGGGAACCTCTAGGAGGTGCCGCACAGTACCCGAGGCAGGACTGTGCCGACACCAGCTGCCAGTGTATGTTGCAAACACAGGATAACCCCATAGATTTTTTAAAATAATAATTGATATGCAAAGAGAAGAATGACTTAGGTTGGACTATGTATGGAATCATATACGATGTCATTTAAAGTCAGAGAAAGCAAAGAATCACTGTTTCTATCAGCATTCTCCCTGATACCACCCCAAACACCTGATGACCACAATTCGGAGAAAGGAAGGTTCATTTTCTCACAGTTCTGGAGATTTCAGAGGTTTCAGACCATGTTCAGTTGGGGCTCAGGGCATGGCGGTGGGAAGGAAAGAGAGAGAGAGAGAAAAAGAGAGAGAGAGAGAGAGAGAGAGAGAGAGAGAGAGAGAGAGAGAGAGAGAGAGAACACCAGTGGAGGGACTCCGTTCTACATCATGGAAGCCAGAAGCAGAGTAAGCGAGTGAGAAGGGGATCCATGGACATAGGTCTGGTCCCTAAAGCCCCAGCCCCAGTGACCAACCTCCTCAATCGCACCACCTAACTAGGTTACCACCCAATAAGTCCATTACAATGGACTCACCCACTGGTGAGATTCAAACATATCACTTCTGAACATCACTACACAAGCTCTTCCGGGGACATCTAAACACAACACTCTCAGATTTCAGAATGTCGTATTTCCATCTTTATCTAGTTCAAAATACTCTCTGATCCCCCTATTGATTTATTCTTTGACTTGTGGGTTATGCAGATATCTGCTTTTTTGTTTCTCAATATTTGGATATTTTCCAGAAATCTGTTATTAATGCCTGTTTTGAATGAATTAAATCCTTTAAATGAAATAAGAATAATTTTATGACCCAGAATACTTTTTTTTGGTGAATTTTCTATGTGAAAAGCATGTGTATTCCGGTGGCTGAGTAGCATATTCTGTAAATATTAATTTGGTAGACAGTATCATTTAAGTCTTCTATGCCTTCACTAAGATTTCTGCTGACTTGTTCTATCAATTATTGAGATAGGGTATTATAATCTCTGACTATAATTGTTGATTTGTTCATTTCTACTTATGGTTCTAATAGTTTGGGCTTAGTGTGTTTTGAAGCTTTGTTATCAGGTGCATAAAGGTTTAGCATTAAGTTCTTTTCATGAATTTACCCCTCTACTGTTATGAAATAATCCTCTTTTCCTCTTTTTTTTTTCTTATAACATTCCTTGCTCTGGCATCAATTTTGATCTGTAAGCGTATGTAAGTAGTCCCCCAGGCTGCCTTTGGGATAGTGTTATCACGGTATACATTTTCTATCCTTTTATGTTTAATCGGTTTGCATCTTTGAAGAGCTTTTCCTGTCAGCAGCATATAGTTGGTCTTACTTTCTCATTCAATCTTATGATTCTTGCCGTGGTGTTTGGGTTATTAAGACATCGATGTGATTATTAGTGTGGTTGGGTCTAAATCTATCATTTTGCTAATTCATCTTATATCTGTCCCACTCCATTCCCCCTTTTCTGCCTTCTTTGGGATTGAGTTTTTAATTCCACTTAACTTCCTGGTTGGCTTATTAGCTGTAACTCTATTCACACCCTTAACTTAGCACAGTAGTACTCTGTTGCTATTGGTGTCCCGTGTTTTACCTCTACAAGATGATAAACCAATGACATGTGCTTTAGTCCGCTGCTTCGTTGCTGTGACCAAAACACCAGACAAGAACATCTTAGAGGAGGAAAGGTTTATTTGGCTCACGGTTTCAGAAGTTCAGTCCATAGTTGACCGACTCCAAGGAGGAAACCACGTCAGCAGGGTGCATGGCAGAGAAAGCTTGCTCCCAAATCATGGCAGCCGAAAGCAGGGAAAGTGAGCAGGAGGGGGCCAGGCCACGTCCTCAGGGGCCACCTCCTCCAACCTCACAGGGGGACACACTACCAACACACGAGCCTTTGGGGACGTTTTCTAAAACCCAAACCGTAACAACATGCCATCGGTTTTTATTTGCTTGTTTTGTTTTTTAATTTCTATGTTAAGGGGTTGGTTGTCTTTTAAAGATTTTTTTTAAAAGTAAGTTTAAAAATGTCCCTGTGTATTTCCCATTTCTGATGCTTTTCGCATCTTTGTGCATATTGAGGTTTTCCTTCTGTTGGAAGGACTTCTTATGGTGCAGTTGACAGTCTTTCTGTGTTGGGGAAAAAAGTCTTTCACCTCCTTTTTTTTTTTTTTTTTGCAGAACTGGGGATTGAACTTAGGGGCATTCTACCAACGAGCTATACCCCCAGCCCTATTTTTTAATTTTTATTTTGAAGCAGGGTCTCACTAAGTTGTGGAGGGCCTCACTAAGTAGCTGAGGCTGGCTGTGAACCTGGATCCTCCGGTCTAAGCCTCCAAGTACTGGGATTACAAGCGTGCACCACTACGCTTGGTTCACCTCCATTTTTTAGAATGTTTTTTTTTTTTTTTTTTTCTAATTCTAGGTTGAGAATTTTTGTCTTTTGATACCTTAAGGATGGGGCTGCCAGCCCTCCCACGGGGCATTGTTTCCGATGAGTAATCCATTGCTATTCTTAGCTTTGTCTCCCTCTTGCTGGTTAGGATTTTTCTTTGTTGCTAGTGGTGAGCAGTGTATGGTGTGCCTTGGTGTAGTGCTTCTTGCTCCTGGGGGTCAGGAGGTTCTTGGGGGTTAGGGAGGTTCTTGGTCTGGGGGCTGGTGTTCTGATGCCGATTTTACCCATACTCCTTGGGGACTTTGGTGGCACACGTCTTAGGTGCTGTGAGTTGTCCTGCAGCTCACTGACGCCCGGTTCAGTTTTTAGCGTGTTTTCTCTCTGCTTCATTCCGTGCAGTCTCTGTTGTGTTCACTAACCCTCTCCTCGTGGGTGTGCGCTGCTGGTGACCCCGCACTGAGGCCTCCCCTTGAGACGGCTGCTCTGTCTCTAGAGTTGGCCGCAGCCATTTTTATCTCCAATGCAGCTCTTGCCACAGTCTTTCTCCACCTCCCTGAACATTAAGACACAGTGATAGCTATTTCCAAAATGTCCTTGTCTACTAAATTTACCTTTGGGGGTCCTTTTTGGATCTGCTTCTATTGAGTGATTCCCCCTCATTTTCAGTTGAGTGGTAGACACGATGCTTTATCCTTTTGTAGAGGACACTTGTATTCCTGTCCATGGCCCGAAGCTCTGTTCTGGAGTTCCACTACAGCTCCGCACTGCCTGACGTCCAGGTCTAAAGATGGCTGTTTCAGATTCACCTAGTCTCTCATTGTTCTCCGTCACTACTCAGAGCTGCCTTTTGGAAGTTTCCCTAAGGCCACCCTGAGTCTTAAATAGCTCTCAGGCCTTCCTTTAGGATGCCCGTGTGGTAGGGCTGATGAGGTAGAATAGAAGGAATAAAATTTAGGCAGAAAGGAGATGGATTGGGAAGGAGAAGAAAATGTGGTTTTGTTTTAACAGAGCTTGCTCATGCTTAAAAAGCAAAGCCCACTCGTAATGGGCTGACTCCACATTGGAAATCCCTAAGGTGATTAAATCCTAAGAGCATCATTTTTTTCCCAGAGCTCCATTTGCCTCTCAAAAGAAAATCACACCTATTGTAAGAAAGACCCCACATCCCAGACTTCCTGTCTCACCTAAAATTTTTTCACCTTTTTTTTTAAGACCCCAAGGATGGGGGACCAATATCCCATGCTGCCCCAGGTTCTTTATTCCCTGCCCTGGACACCAAAGCCAGCCCTTCTCCAGGTGTGATATAAAAAGGATGAGAAATCATGTGGGTGTGCTTTCTCTGTCTCCCTCTCTCCCCCTCCCTCTGTCTCCTTCTCTCTCTCTCTCTCTCTCTCTCTCTCTCTCTCTCTCTCTCTCTCTCTCTCTCTCTCCCAGCCACGATCCCAGACACTCCTGAAGAGACCTGAGCCCTTTTTCCTGTGCACCTGTGCCTTTCCCTTAAAATAAACTGCCTTTGTCCCTATCTGGCGTGTGCTGAGATTCTTTTCATCACGGAGGCCAAGACCCCACGTGAAGTGTCGTTTTCACCTCGACAGGGTTGCGTGTGTGCACACGTGTCGTCTCTACAGCACCAGGGGAGAGCCCGCTGGGCATGGCTGCATTTCTGGAAGTTAATCCTCTTCTGCACCTCTCCTGCAGCGCCCACGCTTGTACCCACGTCCCCAGGGCCAGCTATGAGGGCCTGAGGTGGTGCTCTGTGTCGGGACTTGCATGTATCACCCCTGGCGAAGAGGAGCCTGTCAATGCTAGACCATGAGGAAGGCCAGGCAAGGTGTGCGCAGAGGACGGGCCACTCACAGGGAACGCCCACACACCACGCGCTCTAGCGAGCTCTGCACAGATCCCAAGGCGGTTGCTCCCATTGCCACTTCAGTCATGGCTGTGTGAGGCAGTGTGCCCAGAGCTGTGTACTGTTCACCCTCCAGCTTCTCTCCTCACCTCCATCATGGCCCCCTCCCCAAGAGGCGATGCAAGGCCCATGGGCAGAGTGAGGATGAGGTTCAGTGAGTTATTCTCTTTCCTCTTCTCCTGATTCCTCCGTCCCCCTCTCTGTGAAGCTCTGGGAAAGGCGGTCCTCCGGAGGAGTTGCTGGGCTGCAGTGTCCCCCTCTGTGCTGGGGGAGGGGGACGATGCAGAGTGTCCAGGCCAGCCACCACCCCGGGCTCCCCCCGCCCACATCCTGGCCAGAGCGCCAGGTGTGACGCGCCGTGTCCTGTGGTTCTCCCTGTGTCTCTGACCCCAGGTTTGACAGCAGTCTGGCCGCGCACCTGCCTCTCTGTGGATCGGGGCTTTGAGGCGCAGGTGTCCTCACCCCTGCAGTGCGGGAAGGGCTCTTTGCCCCTTATTGTCTCCAGAACTGGCTGTTCCGGCTAAAATAAAACTCTCCCGGCAGCCGTGGGCCACTTTGACAGCAAACTCCATGTCTAGCGATGTTTACCTTATAAATATCCTGGTGTGTCAGCGAAACAATGAATATTCAGGGTGATTAGTTCTTCGCTGCTGTTAGAAAAGAACACAGAAGGTTTTGTTGTGTGTTGATTGGAAGCCATCTCCAAGACAGAAGTGGAAAGCAAGGTGCGGAGCTGCACAGCGGAGGGGAGGGCAGCTATCTGTGAGCCGGTCCGCCCACCCGGGGGCTGCCGACCGGAAACTGGTTGCCTGTTGGGAGAGCGGATGGCGGGAGGAGATTTTTATTGCATAAATTGTGCAAATACACCACCTAACCAGTACATCGGACTTTTTAAAACAACATGAATAAATCGGTAAATTTTCAAAAATCCCTTTCGAGTCGGCGCATCAAGATGCTGCACGCTGGTGATATTAATTCGGCTATTTTAGGTCCGTGCTTCGAGCAGCTGTGTGCTAGGTCCTTGCGGGTGCCCCAGGTGGCTGCGCAGAGGGGCTCTGCCCAACCCAGGATTTCGCAGCCACCTATGAGCACAGCCACAGGCCCAGGACCCGGAACCTGTCCACTGCCTGGGCTGCCGTGCTCGCCCTTCAGCTGTTTCCCGTGGTCTTCCTGCCCCCGAGGAGACTTTTAAGGTGAACGTGAGCGTGTCTAGTGGTTATGATGTTGGCCTTTGGCATCCTCAATTTTTGTAGCTTCAACCTTAAAGCTCACTCAGCTGGAATTTGTTTTTCTGAGTCTCGTGAACTTCGAGTGTGACTGTACCTTACTCCTAGTGGTGAGGTGGCCCAGTGCCGTCCTGCCCTTGGTAGGGTGCCTGGCCATCACCGCCCTCCAGCCCCTCCTCCAGCCTCCACCGCCCTCCTCCCCTCCCCGGGCTCCGGAGCCAGCTGCTCCTCCTTAAACGAGCCTCAATTCTACC
The DNA here is from genome assembly GCA_004027655.1 of Graphiurus murinus. Classification (NCBI taxonomy): domain Eukaryota; kingdom Metazoa; phylum Chordata; class Mammalia; order Rodentia; family Gliridae; genus Graphiurus; species Graphiurus murinus. The sequence goes on from PVLC010005608.1 coordinate 17,638, forward strand.
ACTGCACGTGTACACACGCTGCCTGTGCTTTGCATCTTGTGTGCACAAGTATCCGTGTGTGTGTTTAGCCAGCGCTGTCCTGGGGCTTTCGAGACTGTTGCTGCTCAGAGATCTCCACTTCACTCGGAGCTGTCCCGACTCACAGCCCCCTTCAGGCGAGCCACAGTCCAGGAGGAGCAGCTGCCGGGGGGGGGGGGGGGGTGTTACACGCACGCCCCTCAGACTGGGCTCCTCGGGACTCACATGCTGCACCATGACGGCACGGTCGGGGCGCCCTGGGATCACCTCCTGCTACAGCCTGCTGGGGATGGACCTAGACTGGGGGCTGCTGGCGTGGCCAGAAGGCTGTGCAGGGTCCTTCCCAGTCAGTGACAATGGAGATGGTCGAGTCTGCACTGTGGGTACCCGGAGTGTGGCTGGCTCCACTGGGGACGGGACTGGAGATTTTTAAGAGACACCTGTGACGGGCTAATGGCTACCATGCGGGCAGCCCAGGTTCGGAGGAGTCGAGCAGAGGCTCAGATACCGGGTGGTCTGCGGGGGCCACGGCGCAGAGCCCAGGGCAGGGCAGGGACGCTCAGAAGGGTGCGGTGGGAACAAGGCTGCACCCAGCCATGGCGGAGCCTGTGCGGCTGCTCTGGCGTCCTGTTGGGCCCTGTCCACTGTTCCCGTCCACCCAGGCCCAGGGACAAGGCAGGGCGGCCTGGGGGCTCCAAAGCTTGTCCTCGGGCACCCTCCTGGGGCCTGTGGCTCCGGATAAACAGTCACAGCCCTGAAGTGCAGACTGCTTCTTCTTTCTTCTCTTTCTCAGGAAGAAATGAGAACCCTTCCCGTGGACATGGCCCTGACAGGCCTGCGCTCCCCTCTGACCCCACAGCTGCCACAAGGGTTGGGCTGGTGGGTGCTCAGGACAGTGCCTCCTTGGCCCCGGGGCCCAGTACCTCCACCTGAGGGAGCGGGGCCAGGCCCGGGTTCCCTGGTGAGAGCAGGGCTGCGGCCTGGCCCACGCAAACAGCTGCTCTCCTCCTGGACGCTCCTGGCCGGAAGAGGCTGGGGGGAACCAGTGACTCTATAGCCCTTTGCCAGGCCACCCAGGCCCCGGTCCAGCCCAGCGCCCCACCCCAGCCCAGGCCCCAGTCCAGCCCAGCGCCCTGCCCCAGCCCATGGGAGCGGCTGGCCCCAGGCGGAGAGCAATAGCTGTCACCCGGCATGGCTCCTCCCACTGCGGGCTCTTCAATGGGCATTGGTGGGCTGGCCTGTCCAGTGCCCCCCATGGACCCTCCCGCTACTCCACTGCAGTGACAATTGGGGGGGGGTATATCTCCTCCTTCATGGCAAAGGTCAAAGGCCAAGCACAGGGGACCCTGTGCTGTTGGACGTCACCACTTGGTCATTTTGCCACCCACCTGGGCCTGCCTGGGGAGATCACCCCCACCCTCAGAAGTGGGGATCTTGTCCTACCTGGGTGCTGTCTGTTGTGTGAGCCCCATGGGCATTCTGGCTCTCTCTGGGTGGGCTTTTAGAACCCCTCTCAAACCTCCAATCCCAAGGCAGACTGGAACAAGAGTGTCACAGCTGCTTAAATGTCCTGCTCACGTCAGGCATGGCGGTGCATGCTTGTAATCACAGTACCTGGGAGGCCGAGGCAGGAGGATCGCAGGTTCGAGGCCAGTGCATGGCAACTCAGGGAGGCCTTGCCTCAAAATACAAAGAGCTACGGGTGTAGCTCTGTAGCAGAGTGCCTCTGGGTCCAATCCCCAGTACCACAAACAAAAAAAACACACAGAAAGTCCAACCCCTCCGTACAGCCCGGCTTTGAGAGCAGGACCTGACAAATGTCCTCCAGATAGGCAGCTTTGCAGTCGAGTCCTGTGGGGAGGAACCGCGCACATCCAGACAGGCCCGGCCCCCTCGCTGTGAGCACGGGAAGTTCTTAGGGGCCGCGGTCCAAGTATTGTGGGTGCAGCCATAACACCTCCCTCTGCTCCCTGGCGGCCCATCGCTCCTGCAGAGTGTGCCTGCATTGCTAACCAAGCACGGGATCCACAGGCGAGCCGTGCCGAGCTCCTCCCTCTGGTCCCCAGGGTGTCATCGAATCCCCAGGCAGTGTGTCAGTGCGAGGCACGGCCATGCGGAGTGAGGACGGCTATCATGAGGGCCCTGACGCCTCCCAAGAACAGTGTCACCCGGGCCTGCTGCACCACCCCCCCCAGCCTGCCCGTGCCCACCTGCTGCCCACCTGCCCCAGGTGAGACGGGATTGGGTCCTCTGAGGCGAGGGGCACACAGTCCACTCCATCTGGACTGATGGTCAGCCCTGGTGCCGGGGCCAAGGATGCGGCCCCTCAGTCCTCTCTCCCGAGTGTCCCTCTGCCCCATTCCGGGCAGCAAGAGGCCTTGGTTTGGGCCTGTGCACCTGGTCCTGGTCTCCCACACGGATCCCAGACCCAGTCCCTCAGAGCCCTCTGCTCCCGCCACACACTGCTGCTGGGTATGGCTGGAGACATCACCTGCAGGGCAGAGATGCCGATGGCGGGCTGGGGCTCAGGGCAGGCGGCCCCTGAGGGCCAAACAAGATCTGGCTCACAGAGTGGGTGAGAAGCCTCCAGTGTGTGGTTGGAGCAACAATGCCGTAGCCACAGAGTGTGGCAATGCCAGGCCATGGGCTGGCATGGCAGGCGATAAACCCCCCGGACGGCCCACTGCAGGGCCCTGGCCAGGGGTTCTTGGCCCGGAGTCCTTTCCCACTGACGGGTCCAGCCTTTCGCTCCCTCCTGCCTCCTCTGAGCAGCCTCCGGAAGCTGGCACCTAAGCAAGGAGCTGGCATCTGGGCGGGCATGGCCAGAGCCCAGCCCCAAGGATAGGGTGGCCCGGCAGCCCGGGATAGCCGCCAGGTGGGCTGGGCTGGGGCCACTCGGAGCAGCCTGGGTCTTGGAGGACGCTGACCCAAGAGGAAAGAAAGGACAAGGTGGCAACCAGCCACGGTGCTGGGGACCCTGAGGGAAGCCCACTGCCCATCCCCCACCGCGTCCCGTCCCCTGCCTGTCTCCACGGTCCAGGCCCGGCTGGAGACCCCGGGTGGGGGGCGAGCACTTGAGGTGCTGTGACAGAATGGATGGACAGGTCAGTGGTGCAGCCATGATGGCAGAATCCCCGCCCCCACCATCTACATATCTCCCCGGCACCGGCACCACCGCCGCCGCTACCGCCACCAGCAAGCCTGCTGTCAGGTGTTTAGTCTGCGCCGTGTTTTGGAAAGAATTCAATTAGTTTTAATTGGTACAAATTTAATCAATTTTAATTAGTTTGAACTAATTTTAAAATCTTAATTAGTTAGAAAAGAAAAATCAGGGTTTTCACACAAGAATTGCAGGCTTCAGGCTTTTCTTTACAGGTTGGGAGCAGGGCGGCAGCGTGAGGTCACAGGGGACATGAGGAGGGACCGGCCTGCCAGCACCGCCACCTCTGTCCTGCAGCTGTCAGCTTGCCACCTCTCCCCAGGGACCGTATCCCCCAGACGAGGAGATGGATGTGTGCTGCCGGAGAATACCACGAGGGTCACACCGGGGGGCCGCCAGGCGCCCTTGCTGCCCTCACCCGCCACGCCGCCCCTCTCCTTGGAGGTGTCCTCGGGGCCCGAGGGGACACTGTTAGTGGTGGCCCAGACCCTTGGGTACCTTTTCCCATATCTGCGTGCCTCTGCCCCGGCTACTTCACTCTTCATAGCTTTGACCCATGACCTGTGACCTTTGGAGGACCGCGGTGACCTAGAACCTCACCCCTGCCTGGCCCCTGCCCCCTGGCCTGGCCCTGGACTGAACAGGGTGGGCAGGGCCGCCAGCCCTGGGGTCAGTGTCCTGGGCCCAGGTGGACACTTGTCCTTGGGCTCCACCCTGTCAGTAGTCCTGTGGCCCGGGCAGGAGCCTAGGTCAGCTAGGGTCCCCCAGAGCCGGGAGGGTGGGTGAGGGTCCCAGGGAACATGGGCCCGGGTCTCCCTGCAGAACTACAGAGGCTCTGGGGCTGTGCCCGTCACCGCCCGCCGGTGGGCATTGCCGACCCCTCTGCGGGCAGTGTTCCCCGTGACCACAGCCGCCCAGCACAATCCTCAGGAGCACTGTCAGCGGGCCTGGTGGGTACAGTGGGGGTGGACCTCGCCAGCCCCTGGCACTAGGGGATCGCCCTCTCCTCTGTGCTTCACCTCCTGCCTCTAGAACACAGCCTGCCTGATAGGAGGCGTGGGGAGACACATCTGGGACCCTGCGCCCCCGCCCCACAGCCAGGACCTGTACCTGCGGCCCCTGTCCACAATCACATCTGCACACAGGCCTCAGCAGTCCTGTCGCCCTAAGCCCCCCTGAAGCCTCCTGCCCCCTGGTGGCCACAACCCTGACAGGAGTCCATCTCAAACAACAGCAAATGGAAAGAAACAAAAGGCAAAAGGAAAGCAAATTTCAGAGCTATAGCAGAAGGTGATGCCACTTTCAAAAAATTTAAAACTGAGCCGGGTGCAGTACTGGGTAGATCTGGACAGTAGGATTACAGGCAATACTTGGGAGGCTGAGACAGGAGGATCACAGGTTTGAGGTCAGTGTGTGGTAACTTTGTGAGATCCTGTTTCAAAATAAAAAATAAAAAGGTCTGGGGGTATAGCTCAGAGGTAGAATACCCCTGGGCTCAATCCCCAACAACACACACACACACACACACACACACACACACACACACACACAATTTAAGATTAGTCAAATAACAGAACACTAAGTTTTGGAAATATAAAGGTCTGGTCTTATGATAGGGACTTCCCTGGGGCCAGAGCAGGCAGTGCTAATTCCAGCAGCTTATTACAAAAGCATGGAAACCAGGTGTAAGGCCAGAATTGGGTAAATCTGGAAAGTAGGTTTAAAATAAAGTAAGCCGGGCGTGGTGGCACACAATCATAATCCCAGTCCTTGGGAGGCAGAAACAGGAGGATCGTAGGTTCAAGGCCAGCCTCAGCAACTTCAGTCCTCTGCAACTTAACGATGCCTTGTTTCAAAATAAAAAAATAAAATAGGGCTGAGGGTATAGTTCACAGGTAGAACCCTTCCTCTGGGTTCAATCCCCAGCATCAATCAATCAATTTAATATAAAATAAAATAGGAAAGCCGGGGGTGGTGGCACACGCTTGTAATCCCAGCATTTGGGAGGCTGAGACCGGAGGATCCAGGTTCGCGGCCAGCCTCAGCTACCTAGTGAGGCACTCCACAACTTAGTGAGACCCAGTTTCAAAATAAAGAATAAAAAATAGGGCTGGGGGTATAGCTCAGAGGTAGAATGCCCCTGGGTTCAATCCCCAGTACCAAAAAAAAAAAAAAAAAAAAGGAAAACCCCCAACACTAAGAAAAATTCTCACCCTTTAGTCAGCCACAGCAACAACAATAATAGTAGCATCCCTGTATTACTAGCAATAGCAAAGGCCATGGCCAGCACCACGGGAGGATGCAGTGGTCCGGCCTTAAGGAAAGAGACTCAGACACCTGCGGCAGGGAGGCTGACCTCAAGGTGGAGCACCCAGACGCAAAAGGACAATCGCCACCACGTGCTTTTGCGTGTGATCCAGGGACAGGGAGCGGAAGGTGGGCACCAGGGCTGTTGGGGGACGGGGCACGGGGGCGCTGGGAGTCCCTGCTCTTTGGTTTGGGAAGGCCAGAGGGTTCTGGAACCAGACCACGGTGAGGGCTGTGCATTGCACACCAGCGCGAAGGGCTTCACGCCACTCCGACTGTGCACCTACAAATGTGAAGATGACGAATGTTATGCTATGCATATTTTACCACGATTTTTAAAAATATGAAATAGCGATGACAGCCAGGGGTGGCAGGAGGACGGAGCCTCAGACGTGTTCGCTACGCCCTCCCACAACAGGCACAGCTGGACAGATCTGAAACGTGCTGCGTCTTCCCCCTCAGCGAGCAGGAGGAGCCATGGCGGCCGCCATGTGAAGAGTCCCCGGATGTCACGGGAGGCCCCCTCCTGGGAAGGAGCCCACGCAGAGCAGGGAAGGCCCCAGACCCCAGCCACAAGATCTGGGGGCTGCGTCGAGGGCAGCGGCTCTCAGCTCCCCGCAGCTGCCTCGTGGTCTGGGCGGAAGACGAGTTCCCAGCCCCAGAGCTGAGTCTTTGGGGCAAAGCTTTGGAATGTGAGAAATCCAACCCTCAGATCCACAGGGAGGAGAGGCCCTTCAGGGCCCAGGCTTGTGTGAAAGTGAGTCCTGCCGTGCCCTCCACCCCGCAGGGACGAGGGAGCAGGGCCGGCGGATAGGCTCTTGCCAGCAGCCTGCAGGCACTCCTGCGCCAGGCCAGCCTTGGGTCCAGGTGGGCCGGGGTTCCAGCGTCAGGGAGGCGGGGGCCAAGCCGAGGGGCCACTGAGACCCCAGGCTCGGCCTGCAGGCTCCGCCTCCCTCTTCTGGGCAGGAGGTCCTCCTGTGACTGTGGGGTGGCAGCTCACTGTCCCTCCTCCCAGGAGTTTCAGGACACTCCTGCATCCCTGGCGACCCCTGGGGTGTGGAAGGGGGTCTCTCCAGCAGCAGCACCGGCCTCGCTCCAGGACCCCTGACCCCACAGAAGGCCTCCCAAGAGCGCAGCCACACCTCCCCCTAGTGGCGGGACACCCACTCACTCCCACCGGAGGCCGTGTCCACAGGGCGCTCTGCTCTTCAGGGTTCGCTGGTTAAACAATCAGTAAACAGTGCTTTGGCCTCGGCAGCACCAGAGCAGCCTGCATGGCACCGCCCCTTAGGGCATGCTCTGGGGCCCGCACCTGTTCAGTGTTCGCCAGCACGCACCTCCTCCTCTGGGCCCTGGACCTGGCCAGAGGACAGTCCTCACCCTCCCAGAACTGCATTCCAGGGGCCTGGAGGGGTCAAGGGTGACACTCAGATCCTCAGTAGAGAACCAGGATATGCCCTGGGAGGGGCAGGGGCGGGACGCGGGACCAGCCTGCAGGCCGCCAGATCTCAGGCCTCCCACGGCGGAAGCCCAGGCGTCTTCTGCAGTGTGGAGCTCAGGTGGATCTTGCCTCAGCACTGCGGGGACAATGGCTGGCCGTTAAGTAGGTCAAGGAGTCTAGCGCTCGCTTGGGTACCAGCCAGCCACTGAAGGATTGGATGTAAACAGCGCCGTACACAAACACATCTCCCTGGATACGGTAACGCGCGGGAGACCACGCTCAGTAAGCATGACTTATTTCAGTGTTTTGCTTCTGGGTAGCTATTTCTTTCATTCTCAATGGATCTAACTTACGCCTCTTCTAATTAAGTCTCTGACTTTGAAATACTCATATGCAGTTGTAAGAAAAGATACAGAAAGAGCTGGGTACCCTTCGCCCCGCTTCCCCCGATGGTAAACTCTTGGAGTTTTATGGCACGGCCACAATTTGGATCCATCAGCCATACGAAGAAGGAAGAATTAGGGTCCCCTAAGGGAGGAAAGGAGCCCCCAGACACCCTCCCTGAACTTGAGGAAGGGACCTCGCTCACCCTCCTGGGCAGGCCCGCCAGGCTACAGGTGTCCTGAGATGACTCCTGCCTGTCCCGGGTACCAGAGGAGGGCGGGAGCGTGCCTCCAGAGTCCCAGCCCGGCCACAAAAGTGGCCAGTACCTCAGAGAGCGCAGAGAAGGCTCGGCCGGCCGTACTGTTAGCTATTTTGATTTCATTGTTTATATACAACACACTCTGCATAGAGAATATCCTTTTTTTTTTTTTTTTCCCAAAAGCCTGGGAAAAAGTTTAAAAGATGACTTGAAACTAAGTCACAGATCAAAGCAACTTCAACAAATGAAATCATTTAGGCCACATTCTCAGCGCTTACCTCTATAAAACTCAACATTAATGGAACAAAAAGTGCAATAAAACCTGGCGCTGGGGAGATTTTAATCATTCTTCCAACTGAGTCACAAGTAGCCGAGAAAATCACATCCTAGTGATAGGTAATTAGCACAGGTCACAAGGCAGTGCTCAGGGCAAAGGGGCACTCGCCAAGAATTAATTCTTAAATGGCTTCTCTTGTTTCTTACTTCTATTATTCACATGGAAGAAACAGCAGTTAGTTTAGCAACTAGAACAGAAAGCAAACATAAATAAACAGAAGACTTGGAAAAAAGGAAATAATGAGAACAGCAGAAATCAATGAATTAATTAGAAAACAATTACAACTTGATTTTTTTTTAAATCCAAAAGGCCATTCCTCAAAAAGTAAAGTTGCATGAAACAATGCTCTGGCAAATCTGACCAAGAAATAAAATAAAAATGAATGTCCGGCATGAAGATTGCGATGTATCGGAGATGAAGGTGGGCCCTGGGGAGAGGAGGGGAGGAGGAGAGGGCGGCGGGGAGGAGGGAGGGCCTGCGCACCCCTGCATGCCACATGTCCAGGTGCAGAGGGGACATCCAGTCCTGTAGGAAAATGGGAAGGGTGGAGGCGGCGTGGAGGAGACTGAACAGCCCGGCACAGAACACACCTGTGGTTCACAGAATGGAGGCCCACAGGGCGGAGGCCGGCCCGGCCGGCACCGTGCAGAGCCAGAGCAGGGAAGCTGCTGCATCAGCTCTGCCCTCGGCCGCCTGCCGCTCAACACCATTCCACTGGAAAGCTAAGACGGAAAGTCAAGAAGCTTCCAACAAGAACCCGCCCTGACCTCAACAGGGTCCCCTCCGCCCTGCAGCAGTGTAGACGGTGCAGGTCCACTGAAGGGTGAGCCGGCCAAAGCCCTCATCCTTCAGGCCAGGAGAGCGCTGGGGGGCCCCGTGTAGTCCTGTGGGTCATGGGCACAGCCTTCCATCGGGGGAAACAGCCCGCACCAGGGGCTTCTGGGAGCCTAGGGGAGGGCCACCCTGGCGGGCAGGTGGGCCATTGGAATTGGAGCACCTGGGACCGGGGAGCATGCCAGCGGATGGAGGGTCTGTTGTCACCTCACCTCCCAGCACCCACGGCCTCCCCCGGCTCAGTCTCGGGCTGTCTTGGACACCCTGGGCTCCACTGCTTTCCTTTCAGGGGAATTTACTGTTTCTTCCTCATGACTAACTTAGCCAGCACCAACTCCCAGGAGAGGGAGGAGCAGGCTTTTAAAAAATCAATTTTATTGAGGTGCGATTCACATGGCGCCCAAGGAGTCACGCGGCCAGAAGCACCCTGACAAATGAGCACACCTCTGGACCGCCACGGCCTCCAGACGCCGGCCAGCTCCGTGGGCCGAGGCCCCAGCGTCCTCTGCCTGCCACAGGCCAGCACTCGATGCGCCTGCCTCTTCTCACCCTGAGCCCTTTCTGGTTTTCTGAGCGGCCTCCACCGCGTGGAGGTGCTGCACGTCCCTGTCCTCCACCTCCTCCGGCGCGCCTGGGTTGCTGCCAGGTTCCAGCAATTATGCATAGAAACGGGGCAGACCTTCGTGTGGGAGCTTCTGTGTGAACATGGCTCCACTCCCCGTGAGCAGCTGCCTTGGGTGGGGGGCGCTGTGGTTTGTGTGGTGGACGCACGCCAAGCCGGGCATGACTGTTTTCCAGAGTGGACGTGCCATTGTAACTCCCATGACTGTGCCACGTCCTCGCCGACACTTAGCATTGTCTGCTTTTTGCGTTAGCCTTTCTAGTGGGGGCGATGTGACCCCTCACTCCTTGAGGACGAGTGATTGTGATATTAGGCATATTTCACATTCTAATTAACTTATTAGTACATGGGTTACCTTCCTACGGCTGAGCGGTGAGGGTTATTTATGTATTCTGGAAACAAGTCTTGTATCAGGCACTTGGAGTACGAGCGTTCTCTCCCAAGGGACCTGGCTGTTTGTCTGTTTAATGGTTCCCTTCGAAGAGCAGAGGTTTGATTTCAGTGAAATCCACTCTGGCAATTCTTCCTTTCATGGATTTTGCTTCCTGCATCCTGAGGAATGTCTGGTTCAGGGTGGGAAGACGCCCCCTGATCTCACCATCACTCCATACTGTAGTTCTGGTGCTGAGGGTCCCCCCAAGGCCCACGTGTCCAAGGCTTGGTTCCCGGTGGGGGGACAGGGAGGTGGCGGGGCCTTTGACAGCTGGTCCTGTGGGAGGTGGTGGGCCACTGGGGCATGGCCTAGAGGGAGGTGGTGCAGCCCGTCCCTCCTCGCTCTGCTTGGCTTCCTGGCGTGAGGTGGGTGGCTCTGCGGCACTGCACACTGCCATCACCCCGTGCTGCCAGAGGCCGGAGCAACTGGTGCAGCCACTGTGGATTGAACCCAGTAACCACTGAGCTGCACCCCCAGCCCATTTTGTTTTGTTTTGTTTTGAAACAAGCTCTCTTGCTACCTTGGAACCTGTGATCCTCCTGTCTCAGCCTCCCAAGTACTAAGATTATAAGCGTGCATTGCCGCGCCCGGCTACAGTTTTAGCTTTTAATTTTGGGCTCTAATCAATTTCCAACTGGTGTTTGTGAATGGTATGTGATGAACACGCATGTTTTTTGTGTGTATGTGTGCGGTGTGTGTGGTGTGTGCAGTGTGTGTGCGGTGTGTGTGTGGTGTGTGTGTGCGGTGTGTGTGTGGTGTGTGTGTGTGGTGTGTGTGCGGTGTGTGTGCGGTGCTGGGGATGGAACCCAGAGCCTGGAGCATGCTAGGCCGGCACTTGACCACTGAGCTATGCTGGCCCTCAGCCCTGATGTTCATTTTTTCCCCACGTGGCTATCCAGTTTTTCCTGAACTACTTGATCTAAAGGCTGTCCTTTCCTCAACAGAATCAGGGACCATCTGTGGACAGTTGTCGTACAGGGGCAGCTCTCTGTGACCATGAGCACAACACCCCCCGCCCCCAGGCTTGGCTACTTTCTGCAAATAGTTTTTTTCTCCACATAGTTTTGGTTGCTGTAGTCCTTCATGTTTCCATATCAGTTTTAAATCAGCTTCTAATTTCTACAAAATAAAAAGCCTGTTGAGATTTGATTGGACTGCATCAGATCCACAGATTATCTGGGAAGAATTCTCACCTTAATGTGCTCCCCATCGATGAAGAAGGCCTCTCTGCCCACTTATTAGGTACTTCTTCTCTCTGCAATGTTTCAGAGTTTTCAGAGATACTCTCTCAGCAATGCTCTGTGGTTTCAGCATGGAGGACTTGCACAATTTTCATTAAATTGTTCGGTGTTCTACAATGTTTGGATATCATTGTAAATAGTGTTTTTAAATTTTGGTTTTCCAACTATTTGCTGTTGGTATTTATAAGCACAATTGACTTTTGTATGTGAACTTTGTATGCTGTGACCTTGAAAAACTAACCCTGAGCCGGGCGTGGTGGCGCACGCTTGTAATCCCAGCATTCGGGATCCGGGTTCGCGGCCAGCCTCAGCTACCTAGTGAGGCGCTCCGCAACTTAGTGAGACTCGGTTTCAAAATAAAGAATAAAAAATAGGGCTGGGGGGTGTAGCTCGGAGGTAGAACGCCTCTGAGTTCAATCTCCAGTACCGCAAAAAAAAAAACAAAAAACAAAAAAAACAAAACTAACCCTGGCTCCGCTGAGTGGTGGCACCGAGTACAGGAGAAGCTGTCACAGTGCTCAGGGCACCTGGCCGAGTGAGCAGCAAACACACCTGTCTGTAACATTCCCCTGCCCACACACCATCCCACAGGCCCTCCACGTGTCCATGGTCTCTGCACGCTTGTGTCTGGGTTTCTGTGTGTTTGCGTCTCTGTACCTTCTGTGTGTCTGTGTGTCAACAGGTGATCTAAGTCTTGCTTCTGCAGACACAGCTGGTGGGCGCTCTCCAGCACTAAGCACCTACTGTGGCCTCAGCCTTTGGCTTCTGTCTTCCCCAAACAAACTCCTCAAGGGGTGTGAAGAGCCTGTGCATGAGCACGTGTGTGTGTGTGTGTGTGTGTGTGTGTGTGTGTGTGTGTGCGTGCATTCAAAGCCCATGTTGGAGGCTCTGGGCAGGGCAGGACTTCAGCAATCGCCAAGCCACTGACCACACCCTGCTCACTGCCCTCCTTGCCCACGTTCGCCATCCACCTCTGGGTGTGCCTGTCTGTGTGTCTGTGCTGCCTTCCTGACTGTTTCCCTGTCTCTCACCCGCCCTCACTTCTCAGTCCGGTCTCATTTGGCCAAGGTCAGCGGGGCAGTCGGGCTCCTCGTGGGACATTCGGCAGGCTCCACCCTCCCTCCCGCTGCTTTCCCGCTGGCTCTGGCCCCTCCTTGGGGCCGGCTCTGGGGAACAACAGTCCTCCTGCTGGTGGGTGAACCTGAGGGGTCTGCACAGGAGCCAGGCGGTGGGGGGGTTCCATCTCCCACTGCCCTGGAGCCAGAAGAAGCCCTCTTTAGGAGACTGAGGAGTGGGTGACCCACCAAAGCCTGTTAAAACCTGGCTCAGGACACCCGAAGCCCCCAAGGCTGGGGAAGGAAACAGGCGTGTCTCCAAGCTGAGCCTCCGGCAGTGGTGGCAGCAGGGCACCTCATGGAGAGAGAGAGAGAGAGACAGAGACAGACAGACACACAGAGAGAGGCCAGGGAGGGGGCCAGCGGACATATATGGTCCCCAAGACCATACCCCCAGTGACCTGCCTTCTCTGGCCATGTTCCATCTGCCTCCTGCTCACTCCTAAAATGTTCTGCTAAATCTCTACTGCCGCGTGAGCAGACGAATGCCGTGGACCCTCCTGACGCCAAAGCCCGGGGCCAGGACAGCAGCTCTAGAGGAGCCCTTCCAGGTCCCAGAGGGCCTGGGCCTCTTTGCCCCTCCCTCAACGGTGTCCACTTCAACAGTGTCCTCAGGGGCTGCTGGCCCCCGGGGACCCTCCACCCGCACGGTGCCCCACGGGGCCAGCTCCAGCAGGCTCCTGGGTCTGTGGGCCGGGACGTCTGCAGAGCAGCTCAGACGAGCCTCAGGTCCACCCACCGTGGGGCTGGGGGCCAAGGGACGCTCAGGGAGGTACCCATGCTCCTCCCCTGCTCTCCGCAGTCCAGGCCTGCCGCACTTGCTTGAGTGCCCGACCGCCCTTTCTGCCTGTGGGTCAGAGTGGGGGGAGCCTGTGTGTGTCGGGGGCATTGACCTGTGCTGTCTGATACGTCCACCTTTGTCCTGCTTCTCCTCCACTTTCAGTAGCAGTCCCTGTGCCGCTCACCGAGGGCCTCGTGCCCATCCCCAGCGGGTCCGTCCGCAGAAGGATAGATTCTCATAGGCTTCATCTACAGTCTACCAGCATGGCCTGCAGGTGAGGGGATCCAGCACAGCCAGGTTGCAGGGGAGGGGGGGTGCTCAGCTATTTAAAAGCTATTGATGCCCTTTTAAAAAGTTCATTTGGCAGGGCGTGGACACACACTTGTAATCCCAATACTTGGGAGGCTGAGACAGGAGTATTGCAGGTTTGCAGCCAGCCTCAGCTTCTTTGTGAGGCCCTCTGCAACTTAGTGAGACTCTGTTTCAGAATGAATAAAAAATAGGGCCAGGGATGTAGCTCAGAGGTAGAATGTCCCTGGGTTCCATCCCCAGTACCACACACACACACACACCACATACACAAAAGTTCATTTATTCAGCAACCTAGCAATACCCTATTTCAAAATAGAACAGGGCTGGGAGTATAGCTCAGAGGTAGAACTCCCGTGGGTTCAATCCCCAGCACCACAAAGAAAAGAAAAACAGTTCACTTGGTGTTTGTTGCTGCTGTTTTCTAGATAGGGAGGCCCAGGGGATGGGACCAGGTCTGGCCCACAGGTGGTCACTGAGTGCCAGAGCGTGCACAGGCGGAGGGGGCATGGGCAGTAGAGCCCCCGTGATCCCCCACACAAGGACCCTGCAGCAGGGACAGGTCAGGGAGTCTGTGTCCAGGCTGCCCTTATGAAGGGGAGGGGCTCCAGCCCCAGCACTCAGCCTCCTTGACCCTGGCCTGGACAGCGAGCTCCTTGTCCAGTGGTTGGTGGCCAGTGTCCGTGCCAAGTCCAGAAGGGTAGTGCAGCCTCCGGCTGGGGAGGAAGCAGCACTGTGGGGAGTCAGAGCCATACTGGGGCCCGCGTTCACACAGGAAACCACTGGCCCCCCTCCCTCTGGTTCCAACCAGCCAGTCCTCGGTCACTCTCCTAGTCCCATCTGCTTTGCTTCCCCCCTGCTGGGCCAGGGCAGAGCGGACCCCTGCCGGGCACAGGCCTGGGGCATTCAGCCAACCCCAGGGCCTCTCTAGGGGAACAGCTGACTGCCACTGCCCCTCCTTGGGCATCCTGCAGCCCTCCGACCTGCTGAGGGCCTGGGGGAGGGTGGACCTTAGCTTCCTGTCCCCGTTCAGGGACTGGCTGGTTCGAGGATGGACGGGGGTCCGGGGTGCTTGGAGTCCGGGGTTCTCCCGTCAAACCCCGTCACGCACATGCGCAAGTCAGCCGGGGCCCTTTTTGGAGCCCACAGCGGCTGGCGCCCATAAGTAGGTCAGGGCCAGCGGACAGGCTGCCAGCGCCACTGAAGCCGCAGTGCACCGCCCGGCGAGTGCCCGGGTCCCGGGTCCCGGTCCTGGCTTGCACATTTTAAAAGACTCACTAAAGAAATGGCGCAGAACCTCGGTCCCGGTCCGTCCAGAGCGCCGGCTGGGGTCTGGGGCCGGACCCCCTGAGGACCTTGATCCTAGAGCCCAGCGGGGGTCAGGGGCGGGCCCGGGGAGGGGCCTCGGTCCCAGACGGGCTAGGGCCAGCGGTGGGCGAGTCGTGGGCGAGTCGTCTCTGTCTCCGGCCCTGCAGTCACAGCTGGGGAGGGATTAGGGAGCGCTGCTCCAGTTAGTCCGGGAAGGTCCAGGAGACCACCCCGAGCAGCGACCAGGCTCAGCTGCCGGCCGGGTAGGGACTTCGGGGGGATCTTGGCAGGTGGTCTGGGGGCTGGGGACGGGCAGGCAGAGAGGAGGGAGTGGCGAGAAAGAGGGGCAGGTGTGTGGGCGCACGGAAGAGGGGCAGGTAGGGAGGGGAACGGGGTGGGGAAGGGCCGGGGACGGAGGTGGCGGCGGTGGCCGAGGGGCAGGAGACCCTGGGGGAGGGTAGCAGCGAGCGCGAGCCCGCCCGCGGCACTGGGACACCGACCGCGTGACCCTAGCGGTGACTGGTTGCGAGGACTGGGGAGCGCGTGCGCGCCTCCCGGGTAAGCATGGGGTGCAAGCCAGCGGGGACGCTCCTGCGGCTGCGCCACGCGCCCCTTCCCCCTGGGGGGCGTGGCCAGGCGGGAGGCCACGCCCCTCCCTACAGTCCCCGCGCCCGCCGCGCGGCATTGTGGGCGCTGTAGTCCACGTGTCCGCGTGCGCGGGACCTAGAGCGCCGCCGCCGAGCCCAGGTACCCGGCTGGAGCTGCGTGGACCGGGTCTGCAGAGGGCTTGGGGGGCCTGGAGCAAGCGTGGGGCGCGGGCTGGGGTCTGTGGAATGCCAGGGGTCCCTGGGTACGTGCAGGGCGCGGGCCGGGTGTCGGGGTCCCTGACTGAGGCGGGGCACGGGCTGGATGTGCAGGGTGTCGGGGGTCCCCGCGTGAGTGCAGGGCGCCGGCCAGGGTCTTAACGTTGGATGCTGAGAGTCCGGCCGTGGGCTGTGTGCCTGCGGGGCGTCCCAGTGCAGGCTGGCAGGACCACCGGGTCCCTCTGGTAACTTCTCACCTGGCTGGCTGGCTGGCTGGCTGGCGGGGGCTGTGAGCGGCAGTCCTCTTTCTCTGTCCCCCTTGGGCTCTTCGTCTGGGGAGGAGGAAAGGCACATGGCCCAGCCTCGAAGCGGGTCTCACTACCCGGCCACCTTTGAGCACGTGCAGCCCCCCCCCCCCCCCCGCAGTCCTGGCCCGCCTCCAGCCGCATTGTTTTGGTGCCGGCGTTGGAGGTGCCAAAAGCTCAACAACTTCCTGTCGGAGCTGCTCTTGGCACGGGCTCCAGCAGCTAACAGGTGTCTCCTGGTTGGACAGTTGGGAGCCTTTCCTGAGTGGTCTGCCAACATCAGGAAACCACTTCCTGGGGGGCCTGTCCAGGTCCCCATCTGAATGCTCCTGGGGAGGCTGGCTGGTGGGCCCAGTACATACAGTGTCTTCAGGGAATTCCTGGCCATGTGGACATGTCCACCCCAGGCAGGACCTCAGGACACTGGTCAAAACGTCATTCTGGAGTCCAGAATGCATCTACAGGAAGCAATTTCCCACACTGAGGCTGTGGTAAAGCCCTCAAGGTGCCTGCCGGGCCACCCTGTAAAGAGGTGTCCATCGCCTGGTGACTCGAGGACCCCAAGTGGCCTAGACAGACTCAGCAGAATGCTTGCCCCTCTGGCCAGTGGAGTGGCCTGGGCAGTCCAGGCTGGGAGCCAGGTGCCCTGCACCCCACCCCTGCCCGTGCTGCCTTTTGGTCTGCCGATCGCTTTCTTTAGGGAGGCCTTTAACCTGATGCTAGCTAGGGTCAGCTGTGCTGAACGGAGCTTCTCTGGGGTTTGGACCTGGGGTCAGATGAGAGCCAGAGGGCTTAATTATACTCAAGAGCACTGAGCTGGTCACCATCCTGGGGGAGAGTGCAGTGCTTTTTCCTTTTCCCGGTTTTACTGGCAGGTGTTCTAAAAATGTAAAGGAACCTTCTACTGGCAGGTGTTCTAAAAATGTAAGGAATCTTCCTGGTCAGCCTGGGGAAAGTAGCTGGTTTAAAACAAAATTAGAGTGACGTTTGCTTTTTCTTTTTAATCTTAGGGTGCTGAGTGATGGGGAGGGGGCATCTGGTACTGCACGCCCCTCCCCTGCCCCCCCCTCCCCAGAGACATGTGCTGGGGTGGTAAGAGGGAGGGACCTGGAAATCGCACGGGGCTGGGTCGGGGTCAGAGCCCTTGGGGTCCAAGCCCAGCCCTTCCACCTGTTTGCTGTGAACTTCCGTGCTTGGTTTCTAAGATGGTAAACACCTAACGGGACCCCCCCCAATCTTATCTCCTGAAGCAGGGTGGGCTCTGAGTCTTAGCTGTGTGTGCTGTGTGGGAGTGATGCTATGACCCCCTTAGGGGAGTGGAGTGGACTGGCGGGGAGAATGGACTCTTGGGTGAGACCTTGGCTGGCCTCTGACCTGCACAGGGGGTTTCCTGGGTCGCTGACACACAAGGCCTCCCTGCCCTGGGTTGCGAAAGACTGTGCAGGTAAACACATTTGGACTGTGGCACTCAACATTTTTTTTCCATCGGGGCCAGCGTTGAAAACAGACTTCAAGTAAGAACTTGGACCTTTGGCCCACTGCTGTGGAGTAGCTGCCGCTCCTGGGACAGACCGAGTTTGCTCAGGGAGGCTGGTCCAGGCTGTGGAGTTGAGGAGGGCCTTGTGTTGATGGGGGAAGAGCTTTACAACTCTTGGGCCAGACGTCTAAAGCAGGATGGAAGCCGCCGTGGGGCGGGAGTTGGGGTCTAGCAGCTTCTTCCTTCTTACTGTTTCCTTGGGGTTACCCTGTGTTTGTGTGTGCTGGCCTGAAGGCTGGGCACGCAAAGGCCCTCTTAGGACAGGTGGGCCACCTCCTCTGGTAGAGAGTGGCCCTGGAGTCCTGGGGGCAGGGTGGGGAAGGGAGCCTGTGTTCCCGAAGGCATTCACCACATTCCTGTGGGGACCCTGCCAGGACCTGCCCTAGTCCCTGGGGCATCTGGACTTCTCTGCTGAGCATGTGTTTATGGAGAGAGTCCAGGGCTAAGGCCCCATGCCAGGCGGGTGACATGCCAGCTGCCGGGGCCAGCTGTGGACTTGGAGCATGGTCCCCAGAGGAGGAGAAAGTGCAGGTGCCACAGAGCCCACCCTGTGGGGACACGCCTGGCCTCTTAGCAGTAAGGTGTTCCAAGAACAGAGGTGGCCCAGGGCCCCCCGGCCAGCCCCCTGAACCTCTTCACCAGGATTTCAGATCCCCTCCCATGACGCAGCAGCACCCCCAGTGGCTGCGCGGGGGCTGGTGGGGCCTCCAGCAGCCTTGAGTTGGGAGGGAGAGTCGGCAGCTTTGGGTGCTACCAAACAGGCCCTTTGGCCAGCCTGGTCCTCCATCTCCAGGTACCTGCTGACCTCTGCCCAGGCCAGCTCTGTGTGTGTGTGTGTGGGGGAGCTGCCTGTCCATCGTGGGGGCGAGTGCTCTGGGGAGTGAGACTCTGCATTTGCGTCGTGATCCTGGAGCACAAGCCGGGCTCTCCACTTCCTGGGGGGCCGTGGGCCCTTCTGTGCCTCAGTCCAGGTGGGGCTGCTGTTCACACAGCTGCTCCTGGCTTCCCACATGGGCACCAGGAATCCTGAGAGCGGCCTCTCAGGTGTGCGGGTCACCTGCCCTGGCTTACCTTCGGATGTGCACCCCAGCTGTAGATAGGCGAGAGGGGCAGGCCCCTAGGCAGCTCTTCCCGCAGTTCTAGGAGCACTGCCCCAGCGAGTCAGGAAGCCACAGGAGTCAGGGCTGTAGAAGTATAATTGAGTGCCCCGATTCCTGTGAACACCCATAAGGAGTCGTCCTGTGGCTTCTGGAGACTGTACCTTCCAAATGGTGTGTGTGTGGGGGGGTGGTGGTGACACTCAGGGGTTCCTGAGCCCATGGACAGCACAGGACCCAGGTTTAGTCCAGTCCCTGACTGCCCACGTGGGTGAGTGCAGTTGCTGTGTCCACTTGTGTGAGCTGGCCCAGAGTCCCAGCAGCGGCGTGGAGCTGCACGTATAGGTGTGCTGTGCTCGGCTCTGTGTGAGGTCGGCCCTGCCTCTCAGCACAGGCCGCTGCTACTCAGGGCGGAACCTTCCCGGCTCTAACCCCTTCTCGGCTGTTCTCCAAGCTCCCAGGGAGGCTT
Source organism: Graphiurus murinus (assembly GCA_004027655.1). Lineage (NCBI taxonomy): Eukaryota > Metazoa > Chordata > Mammalia > Rodentia > Gliridae > Graphiurus > Graphiurus murinus. The sequence continues at coordinate 36,398 of PVLC010005608.1, forward strand.
GGAAAGTGAGGCCAAGAGGTGGACCTCAGCGTTTGTTCAGCTGAAGCAGCTCTGCTTGGGCGGCTCATTCCTGGGGTGCTGGGGAGGGCCCATCAGCCCCCGCCTGGCTGCTTGTCGGCCTTCTCGCTTCCAGGGCCCCTGCTGCTTCCCATTCCAGCATCTTCCCAGGTCTCCCCTCTAGCCCTCCCTTCCCGCAGCCCCCCCAAACAGGCCCTCCAGCCCCCCTTCTTTAGGGGTCCTGCTGTTAGCCCTGCATTCTCCCTTGTCACAGGAGTCTGTTGGGATTTAGAAGACCGAGTCCTGGACGGTCCTGGCGAGTCTGCCCCATGGCAGGTCCTGCAGGCCTCCTTGCTTTCCTGGGCTTCTGTCCTGTGGGGGTCGGGGGGCACTTCCAGCCTGAGAGTTCGCAGACCAGGGTCCGTGTGCCCATAATCTGGGCCCCCAAAGCTTGGGGGAATGCTTTCTTTCCTCACTGCTTGAGGGTTGAGAGCATTCTCCCCAAGTCAAGACCCTCTGCAGACTCAGCTCAGTGCCTTTCCCAGAAAGCCAGCAGCAGGTGGGAGAACAAGCCACAGCGTGCCATGGGATTGGGGTCAGAGAGGACGGGCACAGTGCGCGGGGTCTGGTCTCACCACGCTGGGTGGATGGAGCCTTTGTCTTGGACAGAATCAGGAAGACAGACGCTGGACAAGATGAAGTCCTAAAGTGCCCCCGGTCTGCCGCGGGAGGCTGCCCTTGGGGGCCGCAGGCTGGATGGACCCGCCTGCAGCAGGACTTGGGTTCATTGAGAGGAGAGCCATCACCCAGCATACTCCGTCTGGCATGTCAGCTCGCCCTGCTCTGGCTTCCGGGGGCTTCTCTCCTGTGACGCCGGGTCCCTGAGCTCACGTCTGGACCTCTGCTCTGTCACCTGCCCTTTCTCATGACTTGTTTGGTCCATGGCTCCCCTTAGTCCCTGGAAGGCACCGCTTGTGCCCAGGACCCAACTCCCGAGGTCCTCTGGCTGGTGTCTCCCACCACCATTGCCGACACCTTGGTGCACCAGGTGTCCGCCTGGTGTCCCAGCACAGCGGATCCTCCCGTACCCTCTCTGGCCACCATGAGTGCTACCAGGGCATCGCTTGCGTAGGACATGCCAGGGCCGACACCAGCTGCGGGAGCCAGCCGTCCCTGAGATGTGTGGGGGAGGAGGCATGCCTAGCCCAGCAGCCACGGCCAAGCACTCAACAAACACTGTCTGCTGTGCCCCAAACCCTGAATTCTAAATGTTATTTACCTAGTTAATAAAGTAGTTAGCTAATTAACCTTACGTTCATTAGCATTACAATAGTCCCGTGTTGGAAGGCTTTGCCTGCCTTGGGGACCTCTGGAGATGGTGCCCAGCTCGACTGGACCCAGCTTTGGGCTCCAGGCGATGCTCAGGCCAGCGGTCCAGGTTGAGGACTCGGGTTTGGGGTATTGGATCCTAACTGATTGGCAGGCCGGCTCCCTTCTTGGGAGGAAGGAGTGCTCACGGACTGCCCTGACTCTCGTTCCTCCCTCCAGGTGCAGTGTTCTCCTTGGTCCCTGCCGGGCCTGCGTGTGGGCCTGGGCGGCATGGTGCCCTCCGGCCAGGAGGAAGAGAAGCAGGCACCTGAGGATGGACCTGGCCGGGAGCTGCAGTCCTGGCGCTGCCTGGTGGCCTACCTCTGCTTCTACGGCTTCATGGCCCAGATGCGGCCGGGGGAGAGCTTCATCACGCCCTACCTCTTGGGGCCCGACAAGAACTTCACGAGGGAGCAGGCACGTGTGTGGGCGGCAGGGGTCAGCGTGGCGGGGCTGGGGGCTCTTTTGTTCGGCACGTGAGTAACAGATGCTGGGGAAGATTAGCGGCTGTGTGAGATTACAGGGTCCAGAGGGGACTGGACTGGGACCCGCACCTCACACACGCTGCTTCTAGCACTGCCGGAAGGAGGGGCCCAGCTTGGAGCTGTAAACCAGGCCAGAGAAAAGCTTCACTGGGCTCTGCAGAGGGAAGGGCGCAGGTGAAGGGTGCTGCCAGCCCAGCTCCTCCGCCATCCTGGTCCTAAAGCCCATGTCCTACAGGTTGGCACAGCTATTTGTCCAAAGAGATTATTGAGGGAATTTTTGTTTTACTTAGTCACGAGGACAGAGGGTCCCATTGAAACGCTGCTAATAAGCTTATGTCCAGACATGCCGCTCGGGCTCCCCTGGGGCTGACTCGGAGATGGTTTCTTGGACCTGCACCATCTGCTGTGTGGGGCATGGCCGGACAGGAGGGCTGTGGAGGGCAGCACTCACCCCCCTTACTTGCTGAGCGGCCAGACAGCTCTGCTCCTGGCCGAGGCTGCCGTCCACCATCGTTATTTATAGGAACAAGTACATGTATTGAAGTAAGAAAGCGGTTGCAGAAATGTTTCTAAACCCCTCCTTCCTGCATTCCTGAGGCTACACCATTCCAGCCAGGCTGGGATGTCGTCAGGGGGACGGTGGTCACGGCTTTGCCCGCTGGCCCTGGAGTCTAGTCCTCTGGCCTGAGTTTCTCTGGGTGCAGGAGTGGCCCAGAAGCCAGGAACTGGGCAGCCCCTGTCCCTGCTGGGCCTGTATCCAGGAAGTTCATACAAATGGTGTTTTATGACACATCTTTTGAAATCTGCCCATCTGACGTGGAACATTCCACATAGATCTTGGGCTGGCCCTACCTGAGGCTTGCTAATGATTGAACCACAGACCATTTTCCAGCCCTTCACAATGGGGTGAGCAGGTGACTTCCGGGGAATGCTTTGGGTGTGAGGAACTCATTAGAATCCTCAGGTGAGGGGTTCACGGGATGTTCCGGAATCCTTGGGTGAGGGGCCCTGGACACCATGGCTCTGGTGTGGAGCTCCAGCTTGCTTGGTTGGATCCTGCCTCTTGTAGCGGGGGGCCCATGCTATGTGAACTGGGGCCCCCGCCATCTGCAAGCCAGGCACTTGGTGTCCCTGCTTCGCAGGGGTTGCTGGCTCTCCCGGTCTTGGGACTGGCTCCCTGGCCGACCTCCTGCGTCTGCTGTCTCTGTTGGAGTCCTTTTTATCTGATCTGAACATCAGCTGGGAGGCCCTTGCTCACCCTGAGTTCACCTACATTCCGTGTCAGCCAGGATCAGCTGACACATGCCACCTGCCCGCTGGGACCTTTGCAAATGCCCACCCCCTACCCCCCAACAGTCTTCCAAGCAGAACCCAGTCTTGCTTCCAGTCGCAGCCAGGGCGGGGCTCCCCTGCTGCCCACCTGCCACTTCTGAGGGAACTAGAGCAGGTGTAGGGGAGGGGGAGTACCCCGGGGGTGTTTGTGGCTCCACCCCAACCCTGCTCCTGCAAGGAGGGCTCTACAGCTGGAGCCTGGAGTAGGAGCGTTGTCACGAGGGGCCTGGCCTGCCGCCCAGCTCCTGGTTTGGAGGGGACATGGTGGGGCGTTAGTTCAGATGAGGGCTCCAGGCCACCTTCTCTGGGGAGTGTGGGCCAGGTCTCTCTGGCCGACCCAGCATGGGGGCTGGTGGTGCAGTGTGCCCTGCTGTCCCCTGAGGTCCCGGCAGGGTCCTGCTGAGCTGCCCTGACATCCCGGTGGGGTTCCTGGGCTAGTGAGCAGCCAGCAGGAGGGCTGATCAACAAAGGGGCTGTTTGTTGTTCCCAGGACTTTCCCACAAATACAGATGTGGATCCCTGTAGCTGGGCCCCCCACCAAGGCTCCTCATGACTCAGCACGAGTTATCCAGCTTCCTGGGGCCTGACCTGTGCTAAGAATGTCCCGACTTGCGCAGGACAGAGCTGCTGCAGGGACCTCACTGCGCGCTTTGTTGACTCTGGGCCTTTGGGGTCAGCTGTGTCCTGTGGGTGAGGGGTAGGGGGTCTCCCAGCAGCCTCCCTCCAGGCCCCCACTGAGCCGAATGACTGTCCGCCTCCCCTCTTCCCTCTGGCCTCCTTTTCTCTCTTGTTCCTCCCTCTCTATGTGTCCTGTGTCTGGAGCTCTCCTCCCTTTCTGTCCTCCCTCTTCTTTTGTCTTGGTGTTCCCTTGACTCCTGGGAGGACCCCAGTAGCATGTCTTGCCATATCTACTGTGCTATCAATCTATCTATGTATCAATGTATCTATGTATCAATGTATCTATCAATGTGTTTGCCACATTGTTAGAGTTAGGACGAAATCAAACCAAATTCTGAGTCCAGGAAAAAAGAGTCAGCCCAGATTAACGTGATCTAAGATGTAATTAATGACTTTCCCCCGATAATTGTCAGCTTTCTGGGGGCTAGCGCTTTCTCCTGCTGACTGCCTGGAGCTAGCAGTTACCTGGGCGCTGTGACTCTCCAGGTTCCTAGGCCCCTTGACATCCTGAGCTGGCAGGTGGCAGAGATCAGGAGTCCTGGAGGAGGTCATGCGGGCCCTGAGCCACGGCTGCAGGGCAGTAGAAGGTGCACAAGGCGGCCGCAGGTGACTGGGCAGCGCACCGGCGTCGTTAACCCTGGGGGCCTGCTTCCTTGCAGGTGACCAACGAGATCACGCCGGTGCTGTCCTACTCATACCTGGCGGTGCTGGTGCCCGTCTTCCTGCTCACCGACTACCTGCGCTACAAGCCGGTGCTGCTGCTGCAGGGCCTGAGCTACGTGTGCGTGTGGCTGCTGCTGCTACTGGGCCACTGGGTGCTGCACATGCAGTTCATGGAGGTGTGCTACAGCGTCACCATGGCGGCCCGCATCGCCTATTCCTCCTACATCTTCTCCCTGGTCCGCCCCGCCCGCTACCAGCGCATGGCCAGCTACTCCCGGACCGCGGTGCTGCTGGGCGTCTTCACCAGCTCCGTGCTGGGCCAGCTGCTGGTCTCCGTGGGCCACGTGTCCTTCTACACGCTCAACTCCATCTCCTTGGGCTTCCTCATCTTCAGCCTGGGCCTCGCCCTCTTTCTGAAGCGGCCCAAGCGCAGCCTGTTCTTCAACCGCAGCGCCCCTGTTCGCGGGGCCGCGCCCTGTGAGCTGGACCAGATGCGCCCCGGGCCGGCCCCGCGCTCGCGGGGGAAGCTGGGGCGCGCGCTGGGCGCCTGCCGGGACTCCTTCCTGGTCTGCATGCTGCGCGAGCTGGCGGGCAATGTGCGGCGCCCGCAGCTGCGCCTCTGGTCCCTCTGGTGGATCTTCAACTCCGCCGGTTACTACCTGATTGTGTACTACGTGCACATCCTGTGGAACAAGGTGTCCTCCACCACCGACAGCTCGCGGGTCTACAACGGCGCCGCCGACGCCGCCTCCACGCTGCTGGGTACGTGCGCCAAGGCCGCCCGCTCCCCGCTTTTGTTCTGCACCCCTCCCGCCACCGCCTCCCCCACCCCCTACCCCTCTAGGCTGCCCCCCCCTCCCCTTGCTCGGCCTGGCTCCAGCAGGCCGTGACACCTCTTGTCCCCAGGCGCCATCACGTCCTTCGCCGCCGGCTTCGTGAAGATCCGCTGGGCCTTGTGGTCAAAGCTGGTCATCGCCAGCGTCACGGCCACGCAGGCCGGGCTGGTGTTCCTCCTGTATAACACCGGGGACATCTGGCTCTGCTACGCAGCCTACGTGTTCTTCCGCGGGGCCTACCAGTTCCTCGTGCCCATCGCCACGTGAGTGGGCCGTGGGGGAGGGGCTTCTGGAAAGTTCTGTCTTCCACAGGCGTGCCAGCGGCAGCATGGGCAGGCTGCGGGGAGGTGTGTCCTGCTGGATGCCCTTGGCCCCCTGCCCACAGCGTGGCCTGCCCAGCCCCAGCCCTGCCAGCCCTTCCGGGTCCCCCTGCACCAACGCTCACCCACACCTCGACTCTTGTCTGAGGCTGCCTGGGCGCTCACACCCGCCATGCCCACCTCTCCTGAGACTGTGCCCAGGCCGGAGGGGCTTGTGTGTTCCCGTGTATAAGGGCACGCTTGGCTCACACCCCAGCCATGTGTTCTGCATATGCTCATCCACACATACACAAGTACCATGTGCTCACACACATGCACTACATGCTCTCACACACAGTGAACACATGCACGTACCACACATGCATTGTGTATTGACATGTATTTGCACACGGTGCACACAAGCACATACCTGTGCTTATACACACACAGCATGTACACACATCACACATGCATGCACCACATGCTCACACATGCACACAGTACACACGCGTATACCTCATGCTCACACACAGTACACACATACAGTACATGCATGCACATAGTACACACATGCATATATATACACATATACCACATGCTCACACTCATACACAGTACACGTGCGTGTACCATGTGTTCACACATGCCCCACACACTCACACATGCACACACAGTACATACATGCACATCCCTCACGTACACATGCACACACCTCACACACGTGCACCACGTGCTCACTCCTCACTCCCACACAGCTGCCCCTGGGCCCCCCACTCCCTAGGCTGCCCTGCCCACCACCCTCCACACTCGCACTGCCCGCCCTGACCTCATCAGCACCTGCTCCGGGCTCCTGAGTAGAGGGCACCTCCTGCCGTCACCCCGGCGTGTCCCTTTTGGGTGGCGGTGGCTCAACCCCTGTGCCCCTTGTGGGCCTGGCACCTGTGCTGCTCTGTCCTCTGTGTGTTGGACCCATGCCGTCCTACCTGTGTCCCCTGCTGTCTTGACCACACGGTGGTGTATAGAGTGCTCCTGTGTGTGGCCACCTTCCTGACACTTGTCACTCCAGTCCCAGCTTTCCTCCTTCCTGAGACACTCTGGGCACCTTGGCCCTGGCGCCCCTGCCCCCAGCCCATGGCGGCCCCAACGTGTTCCCAGGTGGGTTCACCTCCTGCCTGTCCAGACTTTGAAAGAGTGCTAGCGCCATCTGCTGGTGCGGCTGTCCCCCTGCCTCACTAGTGGGCAGTGCCCTGAAGGCTTTGCTGGTTGAGAGAGTCCCACAGCACAGTAGAGCAGGGGAGGAACGGGTGTGCTGCAGGGCCCCTGTGGTAGAGCCGCGCCCGATCTCAGTGCCTCCCTGCTGCCCCTTGGCGCCTGTCACCGGGGCAGTGACCAGTCCCCCAGGTGACGGGTTAAGTCATCGTTCCCATTGCTTTCTGTAAGGACTACACGAGATGACTGTCTCTTGCCTGCATTTTCTTTCCAAGTTCAGGTGGGGGCCCTCAGATGGCCTCCGGCAAGGGGAAGGCCAGGTCCAAGGGTAGCTGATTTGAAAGAGGGTTTCAATGAGCACTGCAAGCACCCCGCAGGCCAGCGAGCAGGCTTGGCCCTGGAGTCCCCCAGCCTGAGCTCCTGACCCAGGCCTTTCTGTAACTACTGGAGGCTGACTCTCTGGGCTGCGGATCCTTCCTGCTGGGAAGTCTTTCTGCCCATGTCCGCCTTCGCCTGGCCTCCCGTGGGACCGTGTGCCTTTGGTTCCTCTCACAGGCTGCCCCCGCCCCCCCGCCCCCAGGCCCTGCATCCACCCGCCTGCACCGCCCTGCGTGGTTGCCTCTGGGGCTCTTCCTTGCCCCGCCTCCCCCTCCCCTGGTCATTTTCTTTGAAGGGTTCTTGGGCATTTTGGTTCATTGACCCTCCTCTCTGGGTGAACTCCAGAACACCGTCATCCAGTCCTCTGAGTTAAGGAAGGCTCCTTGGGGGGTCTCACTGCAGTTGCATCTGAGTGTTGCTCTGGGGAGGACCAGAGCCCGGAGGCGCCTTCTGCCTGGGAGGAGCGGGCCTCCCTTGCTGCAGGGCCGGCCCCGATGCTGAGCTCTGCCTGTACCATGGTCACCCACCGCCTTCCTGGGCCTACTGTTCTTTCCCCAGTATACTGAGTATACGGGAGAGACCTTCATTCCGTACTACTGTGTCCACTCAGGGCTCCCTACACACCTCCCACATTCCCTTGCACTTTCTGGTGCCTGTCCCCCTGTGTGGGTGCTGCTCTGGGTGGGTCATGGTGCCGCTGGCCATGGTGGTGCGTCTGCAGGCGGGCAGGGTTAGCGGGTGGTGCTGTGTCTGCAGTGCCTCTCCGTCATCTGGGGTGCCTGCTGCCGCGCTCCTGTCCGGGTGGTGGTGGGCTCTCTGCTGGGTCTTGCCTGGGCCCTAGTTCTTGTGTCTGACCTCACCTGCTTTTCATACCCAGCTTTCAGATCGCGTCCTCCTTATCCAAAGAGCTCTGTGCCCTGGTCTTCGGGATTAACACGTTCCTGGCCACGGTTCTCAAGACCTGCATCACGCTCGTGGTCTCTGACAAGAGGGGCCTGGGCCTCGAGGTCCAGAAGCAGGTGAGTTTATTTCCCACTGTCGGGGTCTCGGCAGGGCCTGCTGGTGTCCACCCGGGTGGGGGAAGGGCAGGCCCCAGATGGGTTGTGTTGGGGTTTGCGGAGGGTGGGCCCCGTTCCAGCAGGCAGAGGAAAAGGCTCTCCTCTCAGGCAGGGCTGGTCTTGGGGAGCGTGACCCAGCCTCTGCCACCCAGGTGCCCCCTGGGTTCTGGCTGCTCGGCCCAGGTTTGTGTCCAGTTAGACCTCAGGGGTGTGGAGCCCCACAGGTGCCCCAGGCCTCCAAGGCCAGCCTGGGTGCCGGCCACTTCTGAGGCGCACTCGCTGGCTTGTCACCACGCCTGCGCTGCTGCACACCACCCTCCCTTCCTGGCACGTCACTGCCCATGCTTGTCAAGCCCTGGTGGCCTCTGCCCCTGGTTGGGTGGCACTGGGGTGGTCTGTGCAGGGCGGAGCCAGGCGGAGCCGCTCTGGTTGGTTTGGCGGCACCTGGGCAGGGTTTTGATGCTGCTGAGGAGAGATTAGAACCTCCTCCTGACAGCCGTGTGATGGGGGCTGTTTGACACTTAACTCCTGGGGTCCCAGCAAGGCAGGACCTCTGTGCAGCCGGAGTTAGGTGCCTCCGCCAGCTCCTGACCGTAAACGCACCGTGGGCTACTCCTAGTCTTTGCATATTACAAATGAAGTTGCCACAAACACCCTTGCGTAGGCTTTGAGTGATGTAGGTTCTTCAGGTTTGGGGGATGAGGGCCCAGAAATGGGGCCGGGGGAGCTGCATGTTTGGGAAGAAGCTGCCTGCTCTGACAGCGGTGGTCTGTGTAATGTTTCCACCAGCATTTGAGGTTGTCACGCTTTTCTATTTTAGCCATCTTGTAGGTGAGTAGACATGTTTTGTTGTGTGTTTTTGTTTTTGCTTTTTTTTTTACTGGGGATTGAACCCAGAGACATTTTATCTCCAAGCTACATCCCCATCCCAATTTTATTTCTTATTTGGGAACAGGGTCTTCACTAGGTTGCTGAGAGCCTCGAGAAGTTGCTGAGGCTGGATTTGAACCTATGATCCTCCTGTCTCAGCCTCCCAAGTACTGGGATTACAAGCGTGCGCTACCACACACAGCTTTGTTGTGGTTTTAATTTTCATTTCCCTCATGGATCATGTTGTACATCTTTTCATTTACTTTTTTTTTTTTTTTTTTTTTTTTTTTTTTTTTTTTTTTTTTTTTTTTTTTTTTTTTTTTTTTTTTTTTTTTTTTTTTTTTTTTTTTTTTTTTTTTTTTTTTTTTTTTTTTTTTTTTGTGGTACTGGGAATGGAACCCAGGTGTATTCTACCGCTGAACTACACTCCCAGCTCAATTTTATTCTTTTTTATTTTTATTTATTTATTTATTTTTGTGGTACTGGAGATTGAACCCAGTGGCATTCTAACCTTTGAGCTACACCCCCAGCCCAATTTTATTTCTTATTTGGAAACAGGGTCTCACTAGTTTTATGAGAATCTCACTACTAGCTGAGGCTGTCCTTGAACCTGTGATCCTCCTGTCTCAGCCTCCCAAATACTGGGATTACAAGTCTGTGCCACCACACCTGGCTTATTCTTTTTTATTTTGAAACAAGGTCTCACTAACTTGCAGAAGGCCTCACTAAATTGCTTAGGCTGGCTGCGAACCTGCGATCCTCCTGTCTCAGCCTCCCAAGTACTGGGATTACAAGCGTGTGCCACCACGCCTGGTTTTCATTTGCTTTTTTACCATTCCTATGTGCTCTTTGGTGAAGGTTCTTTGGGGGTCTTCTGCCCATTTTGGATTATTTGGGTTGTTTTCTTTTTTACTGTTCTATTTTGAGGACTGCTTATGTATTCTAAACACTAATCCTTTGTTGTCTGTATATATCATTGGTAAACATTTTCTTCAACCATGAAACTCATTTTTTCCCTTTTTATACATGGTTTTTGCAGAGGAAATATCTTTAATTTTGATGAGGGCTGATCGAACAGTTTTTCTTTCTATGGATCATGCTATGATGTATCAAGTCTAGGAATTCAGAAATCTTTCCCCCATTTCTTTGTGAGGGGCTTATAGTTGTTCATGCGTGTCTGCTCAGTCAGTGTGTCTATGAAGTGTGAGGCTTAGGTCCAGGCTCCCTTTTTTGGCCTGTGTGTGTCCATTTGCTGAGACTTAACCTTTCCTCCACTGAATTGCATTTGCCCCTTTGTCAAAAGTTTGGCGCATGGACGGGTCTGTCTCTCAGTTCTTTATTCTGTTCCACTGAGCTCTGTGCTTATCTTTCTACCAGTACCATGCTGCTTCGTTATGAAGCTTTATGGTATATTTTGAAATTGAGTAAACTGATTCCTCCAACTTCTTTTTTTTTTTTTTTTTTAAGATTACTTTCATTATTATAGTTTCTTTGTATTTCTGTATACATTTTGGAGTAATGTTGTTTGTATCTGTATAAATTCTTGCTGAGATTTTATGACTTGCATCAAGCCAGTGGATTGAGTCTGTCCGTTCATGAACATGGTATATTTCTCCACTTATTTAGGTCTTTGATTTCTTTCAGTATTTTAGTTTGCAGCATACAAGTATTAAGTACTGAACATGTCTTGTTGGGTTTATACTTAAGTATTTCATTTTGGGAGGAACAATTGTATGTGAAACTACATTTCAATTTTTGATGTCTGCATTAGCGTGATTGGATGGCCTAAACGATAGAGGTGGTCCCAGGCTTCGGTGTGGGCTGGTTCCTTCTGAGGCCTTTCTCTTGGCTTGCAGATGGCAACTTCTCCCCGAGGCCTTACATGCCCTTTCTCTGTGAGGGCGTCCTTAGTGTCTGTCTTCTTAAAGGACAATAGTCATGCTGGGTGAGGGCCTACCCCCTGGCTTCCCTTAGTCTTCATTCTCTCTCTAAAGGCTCTCTTTCCAAGTAGTGACATCCTGGGCTAGGGCTTCAGCATGTAAATCTGGCAGTTGGGGGACACTATTCAGTCCAGAACAGTGTATGTGTGTTTGTGGCCAGTATATAGAAGTATAGCTGATATTTGTGTACTGATCATGCATCCTGCAATCTTGCTAAGCTTATTTCTTAGTTCTAGGAGGTTTTCGTTTGGCCTTGCTTGGTTTTACATTCTTGCAGTTTCCTGTATAGACAGTTTTGTCATCTGCTAATGAAGATATTCAGTGTCTTCCTTCCTGACCTGTAGAGCTTTCATCTGCTTTTTCGCCTTACTGCACTAGTCAAAAGTACATTTTTGTGTTTACTTTAGGTTTATTTTGTTCTTATAGGCTCTTTAGACATTCTCTTTGACCCATGATTATTTCAGAAGTGTGCTATTTGGTTTCCAAGAGATTTGAGATTTTCCTGTTATCTTTCTGTTTTTAGTTTCTTTTTTTTTTTTTTTTTTCACGATGTTGGGGTCAGAAAACATACTATATGATTTTTATCCCTTTAAGTTGGTTGAGGTTTGTTTTATGGCCCGAATGTTGCCTGTGTTGGGGCATGCTGTGTAGACACTTGGAGAGAATGTGTGTTTTGCTCTTGCTGGAGTCCCCACTGGCCCAGGCTTGGTCCTTGAGGAAGTTCTGCCTCGCTCCTGGTTAACGAGAGCAGTGTCGAAGTCCCCAAGCACCACGGTGGATCTGCAGGTCCTCCTTCGGGTTCTGCCAGGCTCGGTCACACGTTGGGGGCTTTGCATGCGTCTGTCTGGGCTGGCGCTCTCTGTGCTCTGACACACATTTCCCTGAGGGAAGCCAGTACCGTGCCCCCCGGTAATCGTGTTTGCAGGGTGCTGCCTCCCTGTTCACTTGCAGCCCACCCGAGGGTGTCTGAAGTGAGTTCTTTGGACAGTAGGGTGTTGAGTCCACTTGTAACCCATTCTGCCACCCTCTGCCGTACACTCGTTGTTTGGACCCTGTAGTTTTAGTTCATGTGATAATAATGTACATATTAGGCCATCCCAGTTTTGTTTTCTTTTTGCCCCTCTCGTGAGTTACTTGCACACTCTTTAGATGCCTGTCTGTGGCATCTTGCTTTTCAGTGGGGGCGTTTTGGTGGTGGATACTGTGAGTGCAGCTACTTCTGCTAAGCCAGGGCTGTGAGTCTGTGTTACCCCCAGGCCCTCCCAGGCCCCGCTCAGAACTCTGCAGGGACGTCCTGCCTGCTGGGTTCCTCCTCCTCTTTGTTTCCAGACTCCTCTGTCTTCCTCACTCATGTTCCCTTTGCTCAGACAGTTTCTTTGTGCCATTGTTTTAAGCCTGCCTGCTGACAGATGCGTGTTTATCTGGGCCCGGCTTGATTTCTTTCCTTCCTTGTCGCCTCTCGTTTCTTTGCTGAGACTGGTCCACTTTGCTGTGTGTTTGCAGCGTCTTTGTTGCTTACAGAAGCATTTTTACGGTGACTGATTTGGAGTCTGTCTGGCAGCTTCCGCACCTGCCGCCTCAGTTGGCGTCTAGCCGCTCTTCCGTTCCTCGAGGTCTGCAGCTGGGGGTGAGCTGCTCCCTGAAGGGGGGTGGGCATCAGAGCTGTGATGAGCTGGTCTCCTGCAAGCCTCCTCCTCCCGTGGCTGCTCTTCCTTGCGGCAGGGTGGAGCGGCAGCATTGCTGGGGGCGGAGCTCTCAGTGCTGCTTGGTGGATCCATCTGCGCTAACACCCCAGTGTGGAGGAAGGTCGCTGCCCACTTTGTGGGGCTGTCCCCACCCTGCAAATGAAGTGGTTCCCTGCTCGGCCCCGCCTGACCCCTCGGACAGAGTCCCCCTTCAGCCTGGCCTGGTGGCTGGGCCGGCGGGGCCTTTGGCCTGGACTCTCCCTTGTGTGGGGCTGTCCCCCTTGCTGGCCCTCTGGCTGGAGACAGCCACTGTGTTGGGCCCCTCCTCCACTGCCGCCTCTCTGGGTTGCTGCTGGCTTCTCCAGTTCCAAGATACACAAGGCAAAAAAAGCACCCCAGGGGCCTCGCCAGGGCCACCTGTCCCCAGCCTGTCTTCCCGTGGGCTGCCTGTCTTGGCCTGGGGTTTGGTGTGCCCAGGTGATGGCCAGGGAGACACGTCCTCAGTGGCTTGTGTCTGGGTCCCTTTAAGGATGTGCTTTCCTGGGAGGGCACCTTGCCAGGGGATACAGCCCCACCTGCAGGTAACAAGGCCCCTGTGGCCTCCTGGACCTGGTTCTTCCCTGGTGTCCTGGGGACGACTCCTGTCCCTCCTGCCCTTGGGTGGTCCGAGGACAAGGGGGAGACCTTTCTGCGCCTGGCCTGACTTCTCTTGGTCAGTGTCGGCCGCTCCTGCCAGAGGCAGGACTCTGCCGAGGTCTGAGGCTGTGGGCTGGGCCCAGGGGAAGCAGGCTCCTCTGAGAGGAAAGCGTGGACACCAAAGGATCTATCCTGCAGGTTTCCTGGCAGCTGTGGGGCGCAGTCCCCAAAGCCTGGGCCTTGGGAATAGCGGGTGGAGGCTCACGTGTGTGGGACCCATGCCTGGGTTCCCTGGGGAAGGCGGGAGCCCTGGTTCAGGACTGACCAGGCTGTGGAGGGGAGGCGGGAGGGTTCTGTGGGGCCTGCTCCAGGGGCCTGTGCTCTGCAGGGTTCTGGGGCAGCCGGGCGTGGAGGAGGGAAGGCCCCCGGGGTGGGTGTCACTTGGGGATGCAGCCCTGAGCCGGCCTTCTCTGTTCTAGTTCTCCATCTACTTCGCCTACTTCCTGGCGCTGTCCGTCTTCTACTTGGTGGGCGCTGGGCTGGATGGCCTGCGGTACTTCCAACGGGGCCGCCACCAGCCCCTGCCCCTGGCCCAGGAGCTGAAGAGCCCCTCGGAGGAGAAGGAGAAGTGTGTGCAGGTGCTGAGCGTGCAGGACGGGGGCCTGGGTGGCCCGGAGGACAGCATGGAGGACAACACTGGTGTCCCGCAACCTGCCGCCAAGGCCTGAGCCTCCCCGCCCCTCCTGCGGATTCCTGACCCAGAGGCAGCACTCCCGTCAGTGTCCCTTCCGACCGCAGGCTGGAGCGTCCCAGTGAGCAGTGTCAGGACCCGGTGCTCAGGGCCCGAGCCCCTGGCTTTGGTACCTCCCAGGGACGCTCCGTGTGCACACCGCAGGGGCACCTCCTTGGCCCAGGGGTCTTGGTCTGTCCTGTCTCTGACCACCTGTCCCCGAGCGCTGCTTCACCCTGGGACACGTGGGACTGCCTGGCCATTGCCTGCACGGGGGACGCCTGCCGCCGGGGCTGCTGCTGCTTGCCAGGAAGAGGCAGGTATGGGGTCTGCTGTGTCCACCAGGCCTGCCTGCCCTCCGCCCCCCCTGGTGAGAGGTGCCCGTCCATCCCTGGGCGGCGAGGGGGCCGACACCAGCAGGGTGCTCTAGTCCACAGGGTCCTAGCCTCCCAGGGGCCCGAGTCTCAGACCTGTCTGTTGTTACTGTGACATTTCCAGCCATCCCCGGTACTTGCATTTTGAATGAGGTACTTGCATTTTGAATGAGGTACTTGCATTTTTGAATGAGGTACTTGCATTTTTGAATGAGGTACTTGCATTTTTGAATGAGGTACTTGCATTTTTGAATGATTTTTTTTTTTTTTTTTTACTGGCAAAATGAGGAAGCACAGTTGGCTTCTCCATGGTGTGCAAGAAGCTGGTCTCAGGTGGGTGGCACACGTGTCCCCGTCAGACTGCACGGAGCTCTGCCCTTGGGGCAGGCCCTCCTTCCCCCCAGGAATCCAGCCCAGGGCCCTGGTCCTTTCCTCTACCCCTCAAGTGGGTCGGTGCTGACCTGAGACCTGGGAGGCAGCGGGGGCTGGTAGCGTGCTCAGCCAGCTCTGAGGACCGTGGGCATGACCTTGGTGTGGGCAGCAGTGGAGCCGAGGGGACGTGTGCACCAGCGGCCTCGGGCTGAGAGCCGTTCACATATCCCTCCACAACTTGACCGTCTGTGAACACTTTTCCCAAATAAACCCTGAGCCTGTGTGAGGGCGCTCGACTTCAGCGGCCTTGCCTGTGTGCTAGGGCTGTGGCCCGTCAGATGTGTCCCAGCGAAGCCAAGCACCCACAGGTGCCCTTAGCCCAAGCCCCTCCTAGCCCATGGCCCCTTCCCTTCCCTTGGGGGCTGTGTAGCATCTCCTGGCTGGCCCCAGGGAAAGAAAGGCCACTGCTTGGAGCCAGCTCCGCAGAGAGAGTGAGGAGCAGACATCCTGGCTAAGGAGGGGCTACTGGAGCTGGCTGTGCCCAGGGGTCCAGGGTGACTGGGCGAGTGGGCATCCTGGGAACCCAGGGTCAAGGAGGCTGGAGGCAGTCAGGGCAGTGGACCTGAGAGGGACATACAGGCCCCACCGTGGCCCCTTTGCTGGGTTCAGGGATCCAGCAGGACAGGACTGACGGAATGGGGCCTGGCCTGGGCCGCAGGAGGAGACAGAGCATGGCATCCCCGTTGCCTGGCACTGGCTGTTAACCATGTGGCCAGCAGTGCAGGGCCCTGCCAGGGAGCCCTCCCCCACCACAGGACCCGCTGCCCGCAGCCCCTCTCATGCACTGTGCAGCCAGCACTGAGGACCGGGATTCCTGCTCCTTCTGAGCGCCTTCACCCGCCAGGGCAGACGGTGTGTCCCACATTTGGGCAGGGGCTGTGGACATTGTGTCCCGGGGAGCACGCTGCCCCCTCTGTATTGGGCATGCACCGCCCTGCAAGGTGGGGTGCCTGCAAGGACGCAGCAGCTTCACAGTCAGCCCACAAGCACTGCAGGCTGCCAGGGGAGACCCTGAGAGAAGGCTGGAGGGGCCTCCGGCATCTGCAGCACATCTGTATATACCTGTGTAGAGCTGCACATCATGTATGCGCACACTGTGCATTCCCACGCGCACCTGCTCCTCCGCAGGATCCCTGGCTGGGACGTCCGGGGACAGGACTCCCGAGGACTCCCTTGGATGGTTGTGCCTGTCTTGGGGCGGGAAGGGTGCTTACAAACCAAGTGTCCGTGTAAAAGGTAATTTTTATTTGGTGCCTGTTTCAAATGGCTTCACATCACACAGTTATAGAACCAGTCCCACCGGTTTTGTCCCCGTCCTCAGACAGCAGATCCCGAGGCAGGAACATGTTGGCACCGTGGCCGTGGTCAGCCCAGTGTGGCCCTGGGCACACGTGGTGCCAGACTTCTGGACTTCCGGGCAGAAAGGCATGGGACCGGGGACAGGACACTGCCACAGCCTGACAGTGCGCCCCACAAAGCTCTCCTGCTCGAACTTGGCCGTGGTCAAGCTCTGATCTGACCTGGCCTCGATCTCCTGGGTCACCTGGGAGGCCACCCTGGGAGAGAGGCGTGAGCACCTCAGGGCTGGCTCGGGAAAGCAGTGGCCGTCACATCCGGCCCTTGTGTGGAGCCGGGAGCCAGCCGGGGGGTGCTGAGCTTGGAGCCTCCAGCTGGGGGCACTGTGGTTGCTGCAGAGGTGGGGGAGGCTGAGAAGAGGAGGCTCCTGGCCCAGGACATGGACTGCCCTGTCCACCACCTGGGTGAGCCGGCCTGCCTGCCACCAGCACAGCCACTGGGCGCGAGGGAGGAGAGGGGTCCCCTGCAGACCAGGCACCTCCCAGTTGCTGGTTTGCAGAGCGGCCCACATTCTGTGCAGAGGCAAGGCAGGCAACAGTGTGCTCCTGCTGGGACGACAGCCCTCCTGGCACCTGGGGAGCGGAGCGGCCTCCAGGTCTCAGGGCTGTAAGTCCTGAGCCGGCCTCTTGCTGAAGGGCAGCTGAGGCCTGATTTGGGCCAAGAGGCTCCACAACACAGGAAGATGGCACCCGCACAGGCCGGCGGCACAGGGAAGTCTCAACTGGCATCTGGCTTTCTGCCTGAAACTCTTTAGGAAATATACTCTTTGGCTTCCTTTTATTTCTTGAGGATTACATGAAATGTGAACTATACAGGAAAGTATCCCAGCCAGGTTCCCAGGGCTGGCTGGACGCTCCCTGCCCTGTGCCTGTCCTCTGTCTGGCTAGCGGAGGCCCTACTTGGAGGAGAAGGTCATGAAGCTATTTTCAATGCAGAGGACGATGTAGCTGTTGTGGCAGCTTGCGGCTTTCTGCTCCAGCAGCCTGCCTGCCAGCAGGGAGGAGGCCTGACCCGTAGCGCCGGTGGCCTCTGTCCGCCAGGTCTCACAGTAGCTCTCGGTCAGCCTGCGCCCGCTGGGGTCCGAGCCATGCCACACACTCTTCTGGGGCCTGCGAGACACACCGGCCTTCAGCCACACCCACCGCAACCTTCCCCACACAGAGACCCTGCCGCCCTCCCCCTGCAAAGGTGGAGCCCCCAGCTGGCCCTGGGGACAGTGGACGGCCGCAGGTATCGGGCACAGCCTGGCGACCTCCGAGGGCTGGTCTTGTGCAGCTGCATTGACCAGGCTCCCAGCATCCCTCTCTTAATAAAGGCACCAGGTGCTGCCCGGCTAGGAATGAGCCCCACCTGCCAGGGGGCCCCTGGCTCAGGCCTGCCCATGGCGCTCCGGCTGCCCCTGGCAGGTGCTGAGAGCAGATGCCAGGGCTGGACGCACTCACCGGGCCCCCAAACCACCCTTTTAAAGGCACAGGGGAGCAGGCTCTGTCACGGCCGGCAGGTGGAGGGCAGAGGGTGTGACTGAGGGCCATCTGGTTATTTCTGGCAGCATTTCAGGGGCACACGTGCTCTGACAGGACTCGCTTTGGGGGTGGATTCTCATGATCAGTAATTCTCTATGATGGTTACATGGGGGCAGGGCTAAGCTTTCCCTGGTGACAAGCATGCTGCTCCTAGTGGAAGAGTGGGCTTCAAGACCCTTAGAGCCACGGTGATCTTAAAAACGCCACGACTCTCCACAATCCCTGCTTTTGGTCTCTCCTCATATCTGTGGACTTTACAGTGTTATGTACCGGCTGTGGATAGGGCCGGTCCTCACACTGAGGTGTCGGGCTGGAAGTCAGGCATGCACAACCCCTGCTGCACTGTGCACCCTGGGGCACCTACCAGGCTGGGTGCCTCAGGACGTCCCTGCCATCGAAAGAGAAGATGCGGGCCCCGGGCTTCAGCTGGCCCTGGGAGCCGGAGAACAGGGCCTCCCAGCTGGGGAACAGCACCTCGTCCTGCGGAGGGAAGACAGGTGCGGCTTCTTTAGTCTTTGGTCAGAGAGACAGGGTGTGAGGGAGCCAGGCCCCAGGCAGGTGCCTCAGGGAGAGAGCCCCGGACAGGTGTCCCACGAGAGAGAGCCGCACACTGGGCTCCCGGGCTGAGGCAGAGGGAGCCTCCCCCCAGGCTGGCCTGTTGGAGGGTGGCCAGAGCCTGCAAGCCCGCCACTGTTGGTTCTGAGGAATGCTGGCCGGTGCTCTCAGGGAAGGAGCCGGAGGATGAGGCCCTACGGTGGCTGCAGGGTGGCAGCTTGCAGGCCTCAGCGGTGCCCTGCTCACACCTGAGATCAGGCCCGGTGCCCGGCATCCCGAGGGAGGGCCGGGCTGCCCACCTTGAGGTTGACGATGGGCACGGCCCCGCGGTCCGCGCGGCGCACAATGCTGTAGAGGTCCTGCAGTCTCGAGGACAGGAAGGCGCGGAAGGTGCCGGTCAGCCCCACGGCCCTCGCCTGCTGGAAGCACTGGAAGTCGGCCCCGCGGATGCCCCGCATGCCGCCCGACAGCGGGCTGTTGAGTGCCACCAGGTGGAGCTGCAGGAGAGGCCGTGGGAGTCACAGGCAGCCCTGCTCCAGGCCCTGCACCCCGCCGCACGCCCGGGCAGGCAGGGCTCACGGGCTGGGTGCAGAGCGCCATGTGCCAGGCCGAGGGGCAACAGTGACAACCCACCGGCACCTCTGCCCACCCCAGCCCAAGGCAGCAAGGCAGGAAGCAGCCCCACAGCCCCGACGCCCTTCCTGGGATCCGAAAGGCCCTCCAGGGCCCTGTCTGGCGCGGTCTCCTCTGCCTCCGGGCCCTCCAGGACCTGGTGCAGACTGACCTCCACGGGGTTGATTTCACTGACGGCCACTCGGCCACCAGAGGACAAGTCTCAGGCCTGGAAAATGGCCACCACGAGTGGCCCTGACCAGTGAGAAGGCCTCCCACAGCGCCCTGCCCCAAGAGGGAGGCCCCCACTCCCCCGAGGACTGCGGGGCCAGTGGACTCACCACAGGCTGGAAGTCCTGATGGGTGTGCGTGGGCGAGCCCGTGGGGCGGGCCGGCCGGCCGTGCACGTAGGAGCCATGGTGGTGCGGGACTCCGGGGTAGGGCTGGGGGTCCGACAGGCGAGGGGGGCTGGCCAGGATGTCATCTGCCCGCCAAGGCCGAGCCGTGGAGTAGGAGTACTCCCGCCGGGGGTATGGGTTGCTCTCGTGCAGCTGGACCACGGGGGGCTGCAGGGCGGCGACCTCATTGTCCTGCAGAAAGGGCATGCAGTGCCTGAGGAGCGGGCTCCTGCAGGGGTCCCAGCCGCCCAATGGGTGGACTCCTGGATGGGGTCCCAGCTGACCCTGGGACGGGGCTCCTGCACGAGGTCCCAGCCACCCAAAGGGTGGACTCCCAGATGCCCATGGAATGGGGTTCCTGCACGGGGTCCCAGTCACCCAAAGGGAGGACTCCCAAATGCCCTTGGAGGAGGACTCCTGCATAGGGTCGCAGCTCCCCAAAGGGAGGACTCCCAGATGGGTTTCCAGATGCCCATGGAGCAGGGCTCCTGCACGGGGTCCCAGCTTCCCAAAGGGTGGACTCCTGCAAGGGCCCCAGCCACCCAAAGGGTAGTCTCCCTGCTGGGGTCCCAGCCTCCCCAGTGGTGGACTCCTGGATGGGGTCCCAGCTGCCCATGGAGGATTCCCACATGGGGTCCCAGCTGCCCAAAGGGTGGACTCCCACATGGGTTTCCAGCTGCCACGGAGCGGGGCTCCTGCACGGGGTCCCAGCTGCCCAAAGTGGACTCCCAGGGGGGGTCCCAGATGCCCATGGAATGGGGCTCCCACAGGGGTCCCCGCTGCCTGTTCCAGGTCCCACCATCCCTCGCATCTCCCTTGTGCTCTCTGCTAGAGAGGGCTGTACTTCAAGATAGAGATGGAGCCACAGAGGCCCTGGGCTGCCTGGATGTGTAGCCGGAGCAGGATAGGGGCCCTGCCAGCTGGAGGTTTGAACCAGTGGATCGCTCCTGCTTGAGGCCGGCTGGCCGTGGCCCTCGGTCTAGGCTGCCGCCTCTGCCCAAAGGCACGAGGCCTTCGCTCCGGTCTCCCTCAGAGCGGCCACCTCCGCTTTAAACCCCATCCAGCCACTCCTGCGGCTGGCCTTGCCCACCACAGCGAACCCTGACGGGCCGCAGACTCGCCTGGGCGTTCTCCAGTGGCCGCCCCCGCCAGCCCGGTCAGCTCTGCACGGTGCTCGGGGGAGGCCCGTCACCGTTCACGGAATGAGTGAGCGAGGGCGCCAAGGGGCTTGGCCTGACCCCACGAGTGGCAGGCTCAGAGTTCCTGACACACAGGGCCTCGTGCATGAGCCTCCTAAGAGGTGCTACTGAAGGATGAGCGTATCTACAGTAGGGCCTGTGTGTGTGTGTGTGTGTGTGTGTGTGTGTGTGTGTGTGTGTATTTCCATCCACCCACCTACCCATCCACTCATCCACCTGTCCACCTGCCTATGCGTCCACCCTCCCGTCTACCCCCCTACCCATCTGTCCATCACTCACCCACCCACCCACCTTCAACTCGCCACCTGTCTGCCCACCCGCCCATCTCACCCACTTACCCGTCCACGCACACGTGTCTCCATCTGTGGGCCCCTCCATCCGCCCGCCTCCACACCCTCTACCCGCCAGCCACCTCTAGATTCATCTGCTCTCACCCGCCCACCCGGAGGCATCTGTCCCCATGCCAGGCACACTGGATGAGGGACAGACGCAGATGTGGATGTGGGTGCCAAGGACACCTAGCCTGAGGAGGGCGCTGAGCCGCAGACACAGCTGAAGTAGAGGGTGGGGCGGTGGCCTCTCGGGATGATCAGCTGAGGTGGGGCGCCCCTCGTGGTCTGTGTGCCCCCTCTTCCCAGCAGAGATGACCCCAAGTCACACACACACTCAGCCCCAGGACTCAGTCCCAAGCATTGCTGGAGAAAGATCAGACAGGCTGGGCTGCCCGAGTCTGATAGCCGTGCAGAGAAAATGCGCTGCTTACCGTTCCGTGCGGGAGTGGCGTCAGGGCCTCTAGCTGGAAGACAAGAGGGTTTATTTGGGCAAGCTAGGAGGGGCCGCACCCCTCGCCCCTCCCGCAGGACAGGCCCCTGGAAGGGGCTCCGTGGGCACCGGCCAGGCCCGGGGCTGGAGATGGCGGGGTCCCCGTCTCCTTGTGGGGACAGAGGCTCCCAAGCACCACACGGGCTGCTTCCCCCTCTACACGGTAAGCAGGGAAGTGCCGCCCGGAGAACTCACCAGAACCTTCCGGAAGCCGTTTCGGACCCGGACGTAGAGCTCCTCTCTCTCGGCCACAAAGATGAGCCAGCCCTCGGGGACCTCACGCGCCCTGTCCAGCATGGTCTGGTACGTGGCCCAGATTCTCACCTGCAGGGGCCCAGCCCAGCGTGGGTCCTGCTGCCCCAAGCCACACCCGGCAGGGGAGGCAGGAGGACCTGTGCGGGGCCTGAGGTGGGTGTGGTTGGCACGGCTTGCGTGTTTCGGGGTACTGCACGGGGGGGGAGTGGGCTGTGGGCAGTGTGGACTTCAGGTGGGCGCCTTCCTTGTCGGGCTGCCCTCAGGAAGGGCAGAGGAGACCCTCAGTGGAGACAGCACTGTGGGGACCCGTCTACCCCTCGGCCACGAGCCACTTCCCAACAGACCAGCCTCCACCCCAGATCCCCCCCACAGCCACCAGGACACTTACCCCCGAGGAGGTGCCCATGGTCCCAGGGGGGCCTGGGGGACCAGGGGGTCCCGGGGGGCCAGGGACGCTGACGGCTACGAGAGGAAAGCCAGTTGTTAGAGGTGGCACGTGGACCCGTGGGCACCCCGGTTACAGGCTCTGCCCAGTCCCACTACCCACCCGCTGACTTACTCTGCCGGTGCGGCCCAGGGAATGAGGGAGGCCCTGGGGGTCCTGGAGGCCCGGGGGGGCCCTGGCGCCCCTCATAGCCGATGCCAGGGGGTCCCTGAGGGCCGGGCAGGCCAGGCAGGCCCTGGATACTCTCTCCCTTTGGACCCTGGGGATGACAAGATGCACTTCCTTGCGCCCAGCAGGCCAGGCCAGGACCCCAAGGTGCCCCGGAGGCTGAGTCGCCTCTGAGCTCCCTGACCCTCCTCCAGCCTGGCCTGGGCCACCTTGCCGTGGATGCCACCCCAGGACAGGGAGCAGCCCCCAGGCCCTCTGCACCCCCAGCAGAAGCAGGGCTTGGTTCAGTCCCATGGCTGGGGACAGATGCAGTCAGGGCACCGGCAGAACAGCCGTGAGGTGACATTGGGAGGGCCGTGCCAAGCCACCAAGGGGCCTGCTGCATGCCTGAACATGGGGCCAGGAAATGGGGGTGCAGGCAGCTGAGCCCTTAGGGCGCAGGTTGGCCTGGGCGGCGTTCACTGCCAGGCCGGGCCTGCCTGGAGCTCCTGGACCGTGTCTGCACTGGCCTGAGCCGTGGACACCTGTAGCCAGCCCGGGGACCAGGCTTACCGGAATCCCAGGGTAGCCCGGCGGGCCTGGGGGGCCAGGGGGGCCAGGCGCACTGGAGCCGAAGAAGCCGCCGCTGGGCCCGGGCTCGCCCCTCTCCCCCTTCTGTCCAGGGTCTCCACGGTCTCCCTTCTCCCCCTGCAATGGAAACACTTGCTTGGGCCAGCTCTCGGCCAGGTGGGGAGGCCGGGGCACTGAGCCGGTGGCCAGGGGGTCTCCCGGCCCCGCAGGGCTCGTCTCCCGCCTCCTGTTGCCTTGGCCCAGACCCCACAGAACTGGCCAGGGATGACAAGTGTCCCCAGAGCCCCTTGTAAGGGCGAGCACAGAGAAGGGGCTCGGTGGATAGCGCCAAAGCCAGATCTGAGGCAGACCCTTGGCATGGAGGACATGGCGCCTGCTTGGGCACAAGCCACCTGGCGGGCGCCACCTCGCCCCCTCCCCCAGCCAACCGCATCACCCACCTTCAGTTCAGCTTCCAAGTGGAGGAGGTCAAAGGGGAACTGCCCTGCAGAACGGGGGAGAGGTGTAGGTTGGAAGCTTGGAAGCGCCAGCTCGTGATAGATTTACAGCCCCCCTCACTCAACGCCCCCTCCATTTCTTCCAGCAAGTTTTGTATTTCTCTGTTATAGACTGCACTTATTTTTATTAAACTTATTCCTAGTTAATTGTTCGTTTTTGCTAATGGTGACTTTTAAAATTTCCTTCTCCCTTCTTTGTTTTGTGTGTGTGTGTGTGTGTGTGTGTGTGTGTGTGTGTGTGTGTGTGTGTTTGTTTTTGTTTGTTTTGTTTTGTTTTTTTTTGGTGCTGGGAATTGAACCTAACAGTAACCTACCACTGAGTTATACTCGCAGTCCTATTTTATTTTTTTATTTTGAAACAGAGTCTTGCTAAGTTGCCAAGGCCAGCCTCGAACCTACAATCCTCCTGTTTCAGTATTGTGATTACAGGAGCATACCACCACGCTTGGCGAAACTTTTATTTTCATTTGTTTATAACAGGTCAGTGATTTTTCCAAACTGTCCAAACAGGGGTAAATCAGCTTACTAATTCTGAGTTTGCTGGTAGAGCCTTTTGGATGTCTATGAGAACAGCAGGCTGCTCCCTTCCCTGCCTGGCCAGGGGCGCGGCCTCAGCGGCCACCAGGAGCTGGGCACTCTCTAGGTGGAAGGTGGGTGCGGCTGTTCCTCACAGCCTCTGCAGAACACAGTGGGCCCCCTGCAGAGACCACTCCTTGTCGCTTCTCCTTGTCAGTCTTGACAGGGGCGTATAATAAACGTTTTTACCAGCCTTTTCAAGGAACTAACTTGATTTTGGATTTTCTTGATTCATTTTCCTGATTCTTCCTTATATAGGAAGAATCTGCTTTTTCGTTGCTTGTTTCTGATCTCTAATATTCCTTCCCATCTCTTTGTGTCAGATTACATGTGCAGTTTGTTTTCTCAAATCTTGAGCTGGAGGCTTGGAAACAGTATTTAAGGCTATAAGTTGTGTCAAAGGGTTCGCCAAGCCCCTCCTCCTTTCAGGGATGGAGGCCTCGGCGGAGCCTTCACCACCGTTCCCCTGGGAACCTGCCGCTGGTGGGAGCTCAGCTCCAGGCTCTGCCCAGGAGACCACCCATTCCATATTATTCCAGAAGGTTCCGATCAGTGGCTCCAGGACCAACACCTCACAGGAGTCACTTGGGCCAGAGGGTACAATGCCACTGTCAGGACCTGAGCTCTGGACCCCGACCTGGCTCCTTCTGCAGAGCTGAGCCACTGTGCAGGGCCCCACTGCCTGTGACCATGGGGGTCCCGCCGCACCCTCTCCCCGCAGGGAAGCGTCCTTGGACTCGCTGGCTACACGGTTCCTCCTTTGACGCACCAGCTCCTGGCCCGGCGCTGCATGGTGGTAGTTTGTGCGGGCCAGCGTGGACTCCTGCATGCTTCTGCCCCACTTTATGAGACAAGCCTGCAGACTGCTTTCAGCCGCCTGAGTCCATGGGGACAGGGACTGGTCCCCAGGGCTGGGCACACGCCAGGGGATGTCCTGGTAAACTGTGGGCCTGCTGTTCAGCTCTCCCGTCTCCTGGGTTAATGTTCCCCAATAACGGTTCGTGTGTGTGTTTAGTTCTGCCGATT
This sequence comes from Graphiurus murinus, assembly GCA_004027655.1. NCBI lineage: Eukaryota > Metazoa > Chordata > Mammalia > Rodentia > Gliridae > Graphiurus > Graphiurus murinus. Next base: position 61,370 of record PVLC010005608.1, read on the forward strand.
TTACTTCCTACCTCTCGACGCTTTGTTATTAGATGCACAGAAAGTTGGAAATGCTGGACTCCTGGTGGACTGACTTTTACCATGAGAGCGTCTCACTCTCGTTCCTGGCAGTCTTCTGCCTTAAAGCACACTTGGTTTGCACACACACGACACTTACACACACCCTTGTTTGTGTCACCAGCTCCTTCTCATGGGGAGGCTCCCCAGCTGGCAGCCTCCACCCAGTGCTCACACCAGAGAGGGCTGGTCTCCCTGGGTCCATCCGCCAACAGGACGCTGGCCTCTCGTGCTGAGCCACGGCTGGGAGGTTCCGCTTCAATTTGTTTTCCTCCCATTGCACCTGGTCAGTGTTCCTCTCTTCTCCTCCTCCTTCTCCTTTTTTTTTTTTTTTGCAGTACTGGGAATGGAACTCACGGCCATTCTACCTCTGAGCCACACCCCTAGTCCTATTTTTTATTCTTTATTTTGAAACAGTCTAAGTTGCGGAGAGCCTCACTAAGTAGCTGAGGCTGGCCGTGAACTTGGATCCTCCAGTCTCAACCTCCCCAGTACTGGGATTACAAGCGTGCGCCACCACGCCTGGCTCCTCTTCTTCTTTTGGATAATTTATTTTATATGCCCTTCTCCTTTCCGTCAGATTTCCAGTTGCGCATTCTTCGGTTCTCGGCTTCCTCTTAACGGTAAAGCTGAATACAAATTAGGACACTGCTGGCCTGGCGGGGCCTGGACCTCACTGTCCAGTTGGCCTGAGCCCCTTCCTCCCTCCTCTCTCCTTGTCCACACCCTTTCAAGCTGAAGCTGCGACAGACTCTCTGGCCAGCACAGCCTGGCTAAATCTACTTGTATTTCCTGGTTTTTGTTTCTGTACTACGAAACCAGTCCTGTAGGCCCGGGAGAGAATCAGGTTGCCTGCCTCTGGCTTGACCAAAAGCGCGAAATTCACTTTTCCTCTTACATCCTTCGCTTATTTCTTATGTGGGCGGGCAGCGGACTCTGGCCAGCAGGACCCAGGCAGGCTCCCCGGGCGGCTTCGCTCATTTCAGTCCCTGCTTCTGCTGATGCTTTCAATGCGGGGGTGCTCCAAACCTCTCCTCAGGTTGGGAAAACTTGGGGCCATTCTGCCTCCAAACGCTGTGTCTCTGTTCTCCAGAGACAAGCACACTGGACTGTCACCGGATCCTCTCTGTGGACTGTCAACGTCCTCCCTCTGTGGACTGCCCATGCTCTCTGTACAAGCGCTGGGTGCTCTGTGCTCCTTGCTTGCTGTTCTGTCTCTGGACCCAGAGTTAGCCCGGAGCCCTGTGCCTGCAGCTGTGCTGACACCTCCGTCTCTGGGTTAGTTTTCCGATGTGGCGGTAGAAGTTACAGTCCAGGCCTGAATTCTGACTCCCAGGTCTGTGCCCTCTGGCCTTTCCCTCCAATCCTGCCCAGAGCTGGCTCGCTGGCTGCCTGCTCGCTGCTTATCAGATCCCAGGCTTTGTGTGCAGCTGCTGGGAGAATCCCTGGCTCCTGAGGAGTGATCTTCAGAGTCTGCAGAAGGATAATCCGCCTGGTTTCGGTCTCTGCGCGCCTGGTCCGTTTCTCAGGTTGGATGCAGTCCTAGCTGCCGTGCGCTGACCAGCCCCTCCCCGCCGGGGCCTCGTCCACTGACCCCTCAGCTCTCTGGACAGCTGTCCCCTGGTCTCCCAACTTCTTCCCGGGGCAGCTCCACCTTTGACCCGGCTGTCCCAGTCGGCCTTGGTGGGGTTGGGCAGACACCAGCCAGGGATTCAGCTGGGAATCGCTGGCAGAAGGGAGGTTCAGGGCTCACCCCCTGGATGCCCTTGGTCAGCTGTGACCCTGTGATGATCCTTGGCTGAGTGGACTGTGCTCTTTGAGACCCATCAGGGGACGGGGGAGGGCATCTCAGATCCCCCAGAGTGCTGGCGGTGCCCACGTGGGTCTGGCCCTGGGCCATGAAGGCCAGCTGCCTGGCTCCTCAGCAGCGGGTGAAGGGGGTCCCACGGGGCCCTGTGTCCACCGCCCTCCTGCGCCTGGCCTGAAGGCTGAGCCAGCAACCTCAGATCCAGCTCCTGTCCGTATTCCAGGAACTGGGAAAATGCCTCCTCCTTCTAGAGGAGGGCAAGATGGTGGCCTCCGTGATTGAGGGTACAGACCCTGCCCCAAGGGCTTCAGTGCCCCGCTCAGAGGGCTGGCTGCACACCGCCGCCCTCAGCTGGGACATGCAGAGCTCGCTCACCTGGTGGTCCAGGCAGGCCCACTTCCCCTTTGTCACCCTTTGGTCCAGAAGGTCCTGGCAGCCCTGCAGGAACAGAGAACTGGTGCCATCAGGGAAGCCAGAGGTCCCCGAGCCCATGGGTGCTGTGTGCACGGTGTCCGGGCTGGGGAGGGACGTCAGTGGACGGGGGATGGTCAGAGAGAGAGCTCGTGAGGAGCAGAGGTGCACGGGTCCCCCAGCAGGTGTGTGGGATGGAGGGCTGCGCCCCCCACCCCCAGATCCCAACCCTGCCAGGCTATGCTGGGAAACCAGGGCTGGACCACTTCTGCTCCTGCTCTGGGTAGAAAGTGGAACCCAGGAGAGGACAGGAAAGGGGTGACCACCCAAGGGTTAGCTCCCCATGGTTGGGTGCCCTGGAGGCCCTGTGGGAGAGGTGGTGATGACCAGAACTGGGGTGAGCACAGAGGCGAGGCACAGCTGATGGGTGCTCTGAAGCAGGCATCGAGCAGCACAGGGTGAGGGTCCCAGAGCCCCCGCCCCCTGCAGGACCCCCTCCCAGTGAGCCCTGGAGTTCTCACCTGGCAATCCCCGAGGCCCAGGTTGGCCAGACTCCACAAATGCCTGCGAAGAACAGACCGAGGGCAACCACTGAGCGCCACCAGCCAGCCCCCAGGGTCTCCAAGCCTAGAAGCCCCTAACCCCTACACAGGCCACACCAGTGCCCTCCACGGGGGCTCCAGGTAGTGGAAAGGAGCTTGAATCGGGAGCCCTGGTGAGGGTGCATCTGCTGCTCACAGGTCAGGCACTGGGGTCAATCCAGCTTGAAGCTGGCCGCAGGGCACAGAGTCTTCTTCCCCAGCCCTCTGCACCCCGCGGAGGCCAGCAATGGGGACAGGGTGGTGGCTTCCTTGTGTAGGAGCCTGGGCAGGCTGCAGGACAGCCAGAGCCTGCGGTGCCCTGGTGACTTACGTTGCTGTCGTAGATGGGCGTCCCGGGAGGGCCTGGGGGCCCTGGAGGCCCTGGGGGGCCGGGCATTCCCTGTGTGGGGACAGAAAGTTCTGGTCACCCTGGGTCACAGCCAGGCCACCAACAAGCCGGGGCAGCAGGTGTAGGTGGGAGCATGTGTGGAAATCAGTAAAATCAGAACAGAGTGCACCGGATGGACAAGGTAAGACTAAGGACGCACGTCCTGACTCTGGACCCGTGTCCCCACCCGAGGGGGCTGGAGTGCCCCTTCCAGACTGGGCCGCACTCACACAGCCCCGGGAGGAGGGGAAAGGCTGCTGCACAGAGATTAGCCGGGCAGAGTGGCACGCCCCCGAGCTTGTCACCCGTCGCCTCAGGGCAAAGTGATTCCGGGAGGTTGGACTGGTGCATGTAGGAATTAAGCCGGATTTTCATTTATTTACTTAATTGACGAAAGAGCATAATAGCCAGGTCCAAGTAATGCTGCAAGTGTCTGCTTGAGACACACGCTTTGACCACAAAGTCACCGGCTCCACCATGCCCGTGTGACACGTGAGGAGCCAGGTGAGACGGCAGGTGAAGAGCAGATAAGGCCCAGGTGAGGAGCCAGGTGAGGAGCAGGTAAGGCCCAGGTGAGGAGCCAGGTGAGGCACAGGGGGCCCCAGTGACTTCACTCATGACCCTTCTTATCCCACCTGCCCGAGGCAGCTTCCTGAGAAGCTATGGGACAGTGGTCAGGGAGGGAGGAGCCGGGACCCCAGGCCAACTTGGAGGAGGAATGGAATGGCCCGACCCCCAGGAGGCCCTCCCAGGGCGGCTGTGCGTCCGTGCACCCCTCCCCTCCTCGGGCTAAGGGATGCTTCTCCCGAGGGAAGCAGCCATTTAATCAGATGTTAAAAGCCAAGACGAGGGTGACATTCCTTCCTGCCAGACGTGACCCATCACATCAGAACTTCAGAACCCCACAAAGCTCGGTGGCGTGTTCTTGACCTTGGCCCCACGCATCCAAGTTGCAGTCCAGAGGGGGAAGAAGCCGGAGAGCTCCCTGAGGCCCCGGCCACCCACCGGGAGAGTGAGGGGGCACGAGCTGGGGAGGCAGAGGCTCCCAGGAGGAGACTGTGAGGCCAGGGCCTGGGCACCGCCACCTCGGGAGCCCGAGTCTCAACTGCCGCTGAGCCCAGCCGCCGGGGTTGAGACTGATGAGAAACACCCCAAGCTACTGACGTCACCGAGCTAAACCCCGGGCTCCAAGACAGCAGAGCCGCGGCAAGCCGAGCGGGACAGGTGGGCGTGTCCAGGAGGCCCTTCTGAGAAAACCACGTGACCTCTGTCCTTGGTGAGCTTAGGTCACGCGTGTGCCTGTGCACAAGTGTGCATGTGTCAGAGGGCCAGCATTTCATGGCCACACTGCCAGCTGGGGGTCCCAGGCCACTCCTTATCCCTGAGCGTCCTGGCTGCCCTGTCCACCCCTCAGAGGACACTCACCCTCATGCCGAATCCCAGGCTGGCGTCTCCAGGCTCCCCTTTCTCTCCCTTCAACCCGTTCATCCCGGGGCGACCCTGAGGCAGAGCAGTGCAGGGCCTGTTGGGTGCTGGCCACCTGCATTCCCCCGGGGGACAGCCTCGGCCTCGCCCTCCGTCCCCCCAGGGCTGCCCCGCCCCCAGCACAGCCTCGCACACCCGGTTCCTGCCTAGCCCTGCCCGACACCCTGGGGCCTCACCGGCCGTCCTGGAAAGCCGATCTCTCCCTTGTGCCCAGGCCGGCCATACGGACCCTGCAGAGAGGAGAGGGCGCTGAGGCGGAGGGAGGGCCACCTGGGCCGGGACCCCGCTGCTCTCCTGAGGAGTCTCCCCTTGTCTTAAACCCACAGCGCAGACGGGAACCCAGGGCCAGTGCCCGGCAGCCTGGGGAGGAGACGGCTCCTTCAGGCCACGGCCCACGGGCTCAGCACAGAGGTAGCAGGGGGCCCACTCACCTGCGGTCCTCGGAAGCCTGGCTCTCCCTGAACAGAAAACCAGAGGTGTGGTTAGGTACGGCGTGCCCCACCCGTCCTTGTGCCCTGCAGATGGGTCTGGGTCCAGGTTGGTGGGCAGACGGGGTCCCCCTGGGGTCCTGGGGCTCAGCTTACTCCTGCAGCACCCTGGCTGGTCCCCTGGCCCTACTCAGACATGCAGCCAGGGGTAGGTAGTTCCTTCTGGGCTTGGGGATCCACCCGCAGCCCACCCCCAAACCATCTGGGGGCTCTGGGAGCCCTCCACCAAGCCTGCGAGAGCTCGGCCCCCAAGGCCACCGGACCCAGGTGCAGAACCCGGGAACCTCCTGAGAGCCCGCCGAGGCTCCCCCAGGCGCTGTGGCTTCGGGGAGCAGAGCGGCAGTCCTGCGGGGACGGGGGTCCAACAGGTGCAGCGGGGCTCCTCCACCTCCCACAGGCCAGGCCCCGAGCAGCCGGGGCAGGGGGACAAGGAGAGCTGGCCAGTGGGCATGGGGGGCTTGAGGGCATGCCCAGCAGGGTTGTGAGAGGTGGACAGAAGGAAGGGCAATGAGGGTCAGGGCACAGAAGGTTCTGGAAGCTAGCTCAGGAGCAGCCTGCATTCGTCAGGAGCCAGCCTTTTAGGCAGACAAACCCTGCATGCTGTTTCCATGGCACCCCGGAAACCTCATCCCCACCTGAAAGGAGGTGCCCCTCACCTTGGCTCCTTTCTGGGCAGGGCCCAGGGCTCTGCCATCCGGACCAAAGACGCTGCCCGGCTCGCCCTTCTCACCCTGGAACAAAGGGTGGCAGGTCGGGTCAGGGCTCCCGGCAACGGCAGGGACCAGAGGCAGCGCATTGCCCCCCAAGGGCCTCACACGGGACGCCCCCAAACAGGACCGAGGTGGGGAGGGGCCCCTCGCAGGCTACGTGGGGGATGGGGTGCAGTCCTTGCTGCGTTGTCCTGGGGCTGGACCCACTCCAGAGTGGTCACTTGAGCAGATGAGACTGTCCCTCAGTCAGAGGCCAGCATGAGCGCTCTGGACTGGGGTCCTGGCTGGGTTGGCGCACGGATGGGGGCGCCCCGGGAGCTTTCTGCCGTGACTCTGTCGTGGTCCCAGCCCCGGCCGGCTGCTCAGCCTGCGGGCAGCGCCCTGCACTTTACCTTGGGTCCCGGGAAGCCCGGCTCGCCTTTGGCGCCCAGGTCACCCTTCGGTCCAGCGGGTCCCTGGAGAGGAGACCAGGCGGGAATGAGGAGCCTGGGGAGCCAGCGCCTACCCAGCCCCCAGCGCCCGCATCCTGTCTCCATACTGACCCCTGGTCACATCCATCACGGTCCTGACAGGTGGAGAGGGTCTCCTGCCACACCCCGAGGGCCCCACCCAGCTAGTGTCAGGTGTCATGGGGACAGGACGGCCCGGGGTCCACCCTAGCTCACACGACTGTTCCCCCGAACCCCCCCCCCCCATCAGCCGGGGGCCCAGGTTGAGGACGCAGCTCAGAAGGCTACTTACAGGGAAGCCAGCGTACCCCGGCCTGCCCTGCAGACAGAGGGGCAGTGTCAGCTTGGGGACATTCTGACCCAGTCGCCACCCGGCCCACAGCCGAATCCCTTAAGCACAAGGTGGCACCTACCTCAGGTCCTGGCACGCTCGCCAATAGTTTCTGTCCACAGCAGCCGGCAGAAAATAGGCATCAGAGACAAAGACAGGAAAGCTACCTTTAGAACTCAATTCTACCCCCACGACGTTACAGTCACAAGATAGATCAACAGGACAATTCCAAACCACAGTTACAGGCAGTTTTGCTCTGAGTGGTCCTTCTGGTCTCTGCCTGGCGGCCCCACAGGAGCAGACAGTGGGCACTTTCTGGGGAGCCCCCTGGAGCACCATCAGCTTGGGCAGGCAGTTGGAGGCCACCCCGCTGCCCTGGCTTCAGTAGTGTCCAGGGCCACGCCGCTCACAGTGCAGAGCTAGGATTTGAGCCCGGGGGTCACCCCTCCCGATCTGGTCCTGCACAGGCAGTCCCTTCCTGGGGCAGCAGGAGTCCAAGTCGCTGACCACACCACTCGACTCCCCTGGCCCTACGTCCAACCCGAGACTTGGGCTTTCTGCTGTGGTGAGGGGCTGGGGGGGGGGGCTGGGGGGACCCATCTGCTTCTGGACCTGGGTCATGTGGAGGTGGGAACGTACTGCCATGGTGTCAGGGAAGGGCACCATCCACCATGATGGTCAAGAGGCCCAGGAGGCCTCAGGGGAGGAGGGTCCCCCCTCCCAGTCCCTCAGGAGGGCCCGGGATCTCCGCATCTGAGGAGGCCAGTGAGATCCACCATGCCACCGGCCTGACTGACCAGCCCGGCGCCCACCCAAGCAGCGTCCTTACATCCTGATCCGATACGTAGACGACAGGTCCCGGGGGTCCGGGGGGCCCGGGGAGGCCTGGCTGTCCTACTCCGTCCTTCCCGGGGTCACCCTAGAAGAGAGTGCCATGTGTCAGCCCTGCCCTGGGGCAGGCTCCAACCAGGGGCCGCCCTCCCCCCCACACTGTTCCCCGCCCCAGAGCAGCCCCCCCCTGACTGAGGGACCCTGGGGGAGCACTGAGACCCCGACATCCACCCGCTGTGAGCCTGTGGGCCCCAAGCCCCGACCCTGCCCCGTCAGGGACACCCAGCCCTCAAGGGACATCCCGCCCCTCCCCCACGCTCCTCCAGCCCTGCCCTGCCCTGCCAGGGACACTCACTTTTTCTCCCAGGCTCCCTTTATCTCCTTTTGGACCCTGTAGAGAGGGAGGAAACGGCTCATGGTGAGCAGAGGCAGGAGGCCTGGACACCATCGCTGGGGGCTGCTTGGAATGAAGGTGTGGGGAGCCAGCCAGCGCTCCCTGGGCATGCGGGGGCCAGGGGTGGGGAGACGCGCTGAGACCCCCAACCAAGGCCCGCACGTGGCTCCTTGGTGCCGTGAGCCAGCTCTCCTCTTGGCACGGCTCCTCCAGGGTCCACCCAGGGCACTAGTCACTCACCGGGGAGCCAGCCGCACCCTCTCTGCCAGGGAGGCCTGGGAACCCCCGAGGTCCATCTGCTCCCGTGTCTCCCTGGAGTGGACAAATGGAGGTCCAGCACGTTGGCAGCGGACAGGGGTGGCACACATTCCCTAAGAGGGAGCCATGTGCCCGGGGCCCCGGCCACGACCCAGGTTTGTAGGTCAGTAACAGCCCCTGAGGGGTACCGCAGCCGTCCCTCATCCAACTGGGGGCGGAGGGGGGAAATGAGGGGAGGGAGGCCTGGGCCTTCCAATGGCTGGTGTGGCTGCCAGGATTTACAGGACAGAATGTGCAGAGAGGTCTGTGCCCTCCTCTTGGCAAAACCTGGGGGACCTGAGGGCAGGGACATCCCGGGATCGGATGTCTTGGGGAGGCCACCTTTGAAGCCAACATGTATTAAATCAAGAAACAAATGCAGGCCAGAGAGGAACGAGGGTGAGATGGGACGCTGGCTGCGGGCTGCGTGGGGTCTCGCACTGTGTCCCTGGGCCAGGCTTGGGCCTCTAGGGCCTGTGCCCCTGTCCCTGTGTCCTCTATGCCAGACCCGTGCCTCGGACACCCAATAGCCCTGTTTATCGAGGTGCAGAGGACGGGGCCTTAGGCCTCTGCCCGGGGCTCCCGCCCTGCGCCTGAAATGGTTCAATGTCGGGACCCTAAGTAAGAACCCCCTCCGACCCACAGACAAAGCTGCTCTGTGAGTGGGGGTGGACAGCCCAGCCCCGAGGTGGTGTCCAGCCACCCCTCCACAGGAGGCACCCCAGCTCAGATGGGGGGGGCGGGGGGGGCAAGTGGCTGATTGCTCTGGCAGCTGGAGCTCACTGTAGGAAGCAATTCCACCCAGGTGCCCTCAGGGCCAACATTTAGGAAGGCAGAGCACACGCCCTGCTCAGAGCTCAGCATTTTAAAATTTCCCAGGGCTTTGCAAATCAGAACATGGATCAGCAGAGCCTGGTTAGAAAGCACTTCACTGGCCCCTGAATCCAGCTCAGAAGGAGGTTCCCGGGGTTCCCCCAGGCCACACTCCTCCTGCTGGCACAGGCCTTTCCCCAGGAGAAAGGGGGAGCAGAGAAGAAAGCCCCGCCTGGGTCCTCCCTGAGACCATCCGCTGCCCGAGGCCCCTTCCCAGAGGTGCTAGTACACTTCAAATGCCTGGAGCCAGGAACCCCGATGCGCAGGGCTTTGGAAGGGAGACAGGCCGGCCGCTGCCCCCCTCTAATGCTCTGGGTCCGGGCAGGCGGTGTGTGGTTATTTTCCCAATGGGCTTTGCGCTGGATTTGGCAAGTTTCGCATGATGAACCGGCACCATTCCTGCCATGAGGCACTGAAGGCCAGCTCACAGCAGCAGGGGACGGTTCGCCCCCTCGGGGACAGAGGCTCTCACTGACCTTGACTCCTGGTGGGCCTGGCGGTCCCTGTGGGGGCAGAGCAGAGACGGTGTCAGTGCAGCCAGGCCCTGCGGAAAATGCTTTGTCCCACGGGAAAATCAGCCCTGTCCAAGAGTCACAGCTCTAACCCAAAGCAGAGGAAGGCCAGTGTTCTGAGGAGCCAATGCCCGGTGAAGTTCCACAGGCCGGTCGGTCCCCAGAACCTCCTAGAACAGTCTTGCAGGATTTGGGCAGCAAGGTCACCGCCAAGTCACCCACAGCCAGTCCTGCTCAACAGGACTTAACTAAGAAATAAGCACATTGGCCAGGAGTGGTGGCGCAGGCTTGTAATCCCAGCATTCGGGAGGCTGAGACCGGAGGATCCGGGTTCGCGGCCAGCCTCAGCTACCTAGTGAGGCACTCCGCAACTTAGAGAGACCCTGTTTCAAAATAAAGAATAAAAAATAGGGCTGGGGGTGTAGCTCGGAGGTAGAATGCCCCTGAGTTCAATCCCCAGTACCGCAAAAAAAAAAAAAAAAGAAAAAGAAAAAGAAAAAGAAATAAGCAGATTGATGGAGCCTCACACATGGCATCTGCCTGCCAGGGCGATGCAGCCTGTGTGGCTTCGCTGTGGCCAGAGGGTTGACCAACTGATGGACACTCGTCCCCCCCAGGCGGCCAGTGGGCTTTGGCTCTCGAGCCCAGGAGCTCGCTGGGTGCACCTGCTGGTGAATGAAGCCAGCGAGCTCAGCGGGCGGCTCAGGGGGTTCCTGTGCAGAAGCAGCTGGAGGTGGTAAGGGCAAAGCCACTCGGGCTCGCCACAGGATTGCTTCCCGCCAATTAAAATTCCTCATTAATTGTGCTCAGAAAGAAACTGCCCTCGTTACGTGTTCCCCAAAGGCTGACTCTCCAAGGGCTGGCTGGACGCTGGGGTAGAGGTCAGCCACGGGTCCTGGGGCACACAGGAGGACCCTGTCCTGCCCAATCCCCGCTCCTCGTTGCTGACCCGACTCCTGACCAGCGTACGTACAGGGCAACAGCAGAACAGGGTGGGTGGGCCATAGGAATGCCCATTTCTACTTAACCCAGATTCTGCTCAGAAGCAAATGTTTGTTACTTCCCATAAGCAGAGCCACAGAAAGTCTCTGACGTCTTGTCCAGAAAGACCTGTTCTCCAGGGCCTGTCTCTACTCATGGATTCTGCCCACAACCCTTCCCCACCATGGAGGCTGGATTCCCAACCCAGACCTCTCCACTCAGCGTGTTTCCTAAGAGCGAGGGAAGACAGTGCCAGGGTCATGCACCCAGTAACTGTGGGGGGGCTCCCGGCCCCACATGAGGCCTGCCGGAGGACCCCTCTGCCCCAAATGACCCCACACCTGGCAGTACCTGTGCCCCGTCAGAGCCTCGGGCTGTTGACCAGAAGGGGGCTCCGGAGCCTTCCATGTCATCCTAGAGGAGACACAGAAGGGGTACTGGGTCTCTGGCCCTTTTTAAGGAAGGGGCTCCTCCCTCAGGCTGGAGGAAGTGGAGCCGTGGCCATGGAGGGCTGCCTAGGAAGTGGTAGCTTTAAACAGGCGTCTTCAGTGACGAGGGCCTGGTGGGAGGGGTCAGAGTGGGTCCTGGGCATGGCGGCGCCAGGTTCCCGAGGAGCCTCTTGGCACCTGAGGGCGGAGGGCCGGGGGAGCAGCTGCAGTCCCTGGCACAACGGGCGTCAATACCGCACTTAGCAGGCATAGAAGTCACACCAGCACCAGGCCAGCCTGCCGGCCACCCAGGCTGAGGTGTGAGCACCGCCTGGGCACGGGAGAAGCCTGGAGAGCAGGGGAGGGAGTCATGGGGTGCAGGCTGGGCTTTCTGGGCGCCAGAGCCAGTAAGACTCACAAATCCAGCGGCAAGTCCTGGTCCTGGTGGCCCAGGGGGTCCTGGGGGTCCCGGAGGTCCAGCTGGCCCAGGGGCGCCAGTAAAGCCGTTCTCCCCGGGAGCACCGATGGGGCCGGGGTCTCCCCTGCTTCCCTGCACAGGGTGGAGAGACAGGGTCAATGCCCTCGACCTGGGGCCTCAGCGACAACCCAGGGGGCCACTGTGCCCCAGTCTGGCTACATTTCCTTGTAGAGCCTTTTCCAAGGCTGAAAAACTTCAGACAATCATTCCACAAAGCAATGCGAACCCCGTAATGTCTCTCCTGGCTTCATGAGATTATTTCAGCTACTTAAAATCTAAAGGACCACCCAGGTATGGTGGCACACACCTGCAACCCCAGTACTTGGAAGGCTGAGACAGGAGGGCCACAAGTTCGAGGCCAGCCTCAGCACAACTTAGCGAGACCCTGGGCAACTTAGTAAGGCCTTCTTTCAAAATAGAAAATAAGGGCAGGTGGTTCCAGTCTGAGAGAACAACACGGGGTAAAGGTTCGTACCTTGGGTCCTGGGGCGCCCATATCACCCTGCAGGGAGAAAGGCGGGGTTAGTAAAGTCAGGCCCCAGTGCAGCCAGCGAGGGGGAGCAAACAGCACCCCAGGATTTCATCACAGTGTTGGTTTGGTTACTTCTGGGCTTGTGCCAGAGTCCCTGTTTCTGGTGGGGACGGAGTCCAGGGGTGTTTATCAGAGAGAGGAACCACGTGGACCCCACAGTTGGGGTGCCCCTGGAGAGCCCCCCAGGCCCCACTGTGGAGCTGGGGGACAGGAACTTCCCCTGCTCAGCCTTCTCCATGGTGTCCCGGGAGCACCCGTGGAAGCCGCTCCCCAGACGGCCTCCTTCCTGCCTGGTTCATTTGCAGACCCTCCATGCCCCTGGCCCAGACCACGAGACACTTGCCAGCCTTTGGAAGTTCCTTCTCTATCGACGTAGCCCAAACTGAAGCTTAAAATAAAGCTTTCAAGTCAAGTGGCCTGTCGCCATTCTTAGAAGCTGCCAGTGTAGCCGGCCTCACCACCAAACAGCCTCGAGGCACTCGAGGGTCTGCATTTCCACCCCAGCCTGCTGCCCGCAGCTCTCAGAAATCCTCCTGGGCCCACGGCCTCAGCATGGTGGCACGTTCCCCCAGGGTCCCCAAGCTAGGCTGCACACATGCAAGGTCTGCCCTCCCTCTGGCCTCACGGTGGGGCCGGCCCTACGTCAGGCCCACATGGCCCAGGGAAGGTGACTTACGAGGCTGCCTTTCTGGCCCGTCCTTCCCGGTGGGCCCTCCTTCCCTGGCACACCCGGGGGGCCCTGCAAGAGAGGAGCAGCGTGAGGTCTGGGTGGACACAGTGCTCCCAGGTACTGGGGGAGTCCACCCGGGGCTCCCACAGTGCCGAGACGGCCCCTGCAGCGCTGGTCTCTAGGTTGCGGATCAAAGGCACACCCGCGAGCTGTATGGCCGAAGCATCTTATGTGACTGAGTGAGAACGGCTGGCCAGGGTGACCCTGCAGTCACTGAGCACCCACGGGCAGCGGGCCACAGGGCACTACAGCTCCCACTGGTAGCAAGATGGACACTGGCCCCTCCTGACCTGGAGAGAACTGGGCTCACCACCCACCCTGGGAATCACTCCAGAGAGGCTCTCCAAGGTCAGCTGCCCAGCCGAGCTAGAGAGGTCAGCGGGATGCTCCCAGCCACCCCTGCCTGGAAGTGGGGGCGGGGGGCCAGGCCTGGGAGCCCCTCAGGTGGGTGCTTCCTCCCCCACCCCCGTTCCCAGCAGGCAGGGCCCAGGACCTACCGGGGGGCCAGGAATCCCGGGGGGCCCGATCTGCCCAGGCACGCCAGGGAGGCCTGCAGGTCCTGGAATGTGGGAGCCGTTCACCCCAAAGCGGCCTGGCTCTCCAGGCAGGCCCGGGACGCCGGGGGGGCCGGGGGGGCCGGGGAACCCTCGTGGGCCCTGGACACAGAGAGATGCAGACTGTCAAGGCCACACAGCTGCGCCCACTGGTGACCTCGCCCCCACCCACGAGGTCCCTGGTCCACCTGTGCCACTCACCCTGAGCGTCTCCAGGTCACCGCCGAAGCCGGAACCCTCCATGTCAATGAAAGTCTGAGGGGACAACCAGAGACCTGCTCCAGGAGGCCAACCACCCCTGCCAAGCACCATGCTGGCCCTGCTGCCCTGCCCCTGACCACAGCCCCACCCCTGACCACTGCCCCACCCCTGACCACTGCACCCCC
>PVLC010005609.1:0-46662 GCA_004027655.1 Graphiurus murinus
TTGTGCAGGGTGAGAAAGTGGGGTTTATTTCCAGTTTCCTGCATATGGCTAACCAGTTTTGCCAACACCATTTGTTAAAGAGGCTATCTTTTTTCCAGTGTATATTTTTGGCTCCTTTGTCAAAAATCAGTTGACTGTAAGTCTGTGGGTCTGTTTCTGAGTCTTCTATTCTGCTCCATTGGTCTATGTATCTATTTTTTAATTTTTTAATTCTTATTTTTTTTTATTTTGGTTCTCGGTTTTGTTTTGTTTTCTTTTTTTTGCATTCTCCTTTGGTGTTAAGTTTTAAATTTGATCTGTCTAAACTGTGTTTAGCAAGTTTATTTAACTAAACCTACAAGCATTTTTGTTTTTACCATGCCCCAGAGAGGAGAATCCTACATTTCAAAAATCCTAGTTTTCAAATTAGAATGCTAGTTTTCAAATTCCTTTCTGTATAGCAAAAGAAAATATCAAAATTAAAATAGAGTCTACAGATGGGAGCAAACATTTGTATATCTAACAAAGGATAAATATCCAAAATAAATAAATTCACTTAATTCAGTATCTCAAAATGCTAATCCTATTCAAAATGAGAGAGGACATGAATGGAGACTTTTCCAAAGCAGACATTAAAATCATCAAAAGGCATATGAAAAGGTGTTCAATATCACTAATTGCTAGGGAAATGCAAAACAAAACCAAAATGTTCTGAAAGTCCCTCTGGGTGATACACATGATTCTGCTTTCTGTGGCTAAATAAACCTTCCAAGGTACTTGCAGGGAACAAATCCAGATTACTTAGAAATTTTTTGTAGCCAATTTCATGGTTACAGAGAGATTTCACTGAGGTAAAAATTCAGTGTAGTCATCTTTCTTAAAATGTACTTCCGTGTACTCTAAGAGAAACCTACTGCCTTGTGAACATTAATGATTAGTTTTCCATGGAAAGCAAAATTCCTGGTATTGCTCTCTCATCCTGTATTTCTCTCAATATTCATCCCCAAAAGGTAAGGGCATTATCTTGGTTCTTTGAGAGCTGGGCTTGACGAATGTCTAATATCCTAATGACATTGAGTTACAATTTGAATTATTTGGGGTATTTGCTAAAAAAATAACATGAAGCCCCCTTATCTATTCAACCCAATCTTACTCTGCTTGTGCTACTGAAACAAAATACCACAGACTATATAATATTTAAAGAAGGGAAATTTATTTCTCTTAGTTTTGTAGACTAAGACGTCCATGGTTAAGACATTGACAGGGTTTATTTATTTATTTATTTATTTATTTATTTATTTATTTTTGTGGTACTGGAGATTGAACTCAGGGGCATTCTACCTCCGAGCTACAACCCCAGCCCTATTTTGTATTCTTTATTTTGAAACAGGGTCTCACTAAGTTGTGGAGTGCTTCACTAGGTAGCTGAGGCTGGCCGCGAACCCGGATCCTCCTGTCTCAGCCTCCCAAATGCTGGGATTACAAGCATGCGCCACCATGCCCGACGACAGGGTTTATTTTTTTAATGAGAGCTGCTTTCTGTTTCCAAGATGACATTCTGTGTCTGTATCCTCAGGAGAGGAAGAACTTTGTGACCTTACATGGTGAAAGGCAGAAGACCAAGCAAGACTAATTCTCTGAAACCTCTATAAAGACTCCTAGTACTATGCATGAGGGGTGGAACCCTCATCAACTAACTTCTTAAAGACTCCAACATTCAATGGCCATTAAGTTACAATATATGAATTTTGGATATATTCATATCAATCTTTAATGAAGATTAATTTGACGGCTTATTTATCTTACAATAATTTGTAATAAATTTACCACCAACTCAAATGCTATTTTCTTATGTTAAGGCACATCTAAATTTTTCTTTATTTTAGATTTAAGTAAAATTGAAAACATTTAATACTTTTTTTTTTTTTTTTTGCGGTACTGGGGATTGAACTCAGGGGCATTCTACCTCTGAGCTACACCCCCAGCCCTATTTTTTATTATTTATTTTGAAACAGGGTCTCACTATTTGCAGAGTGCCTCACTAGCTAGCTGAGGCTGGCTGAGAACCCGGATCCTCCGGTCTCAACTTCCCAAATGCTGGGATTACAAGCATGCGCCATCACACCCAGCTAGTACTATATTTTATTTTGAAAATATTTTGATCTTTCACCCCATAATAGTTAATAGATTTAGTATTCTGAGAGTTCCAACATGTTATCACATATCTAATTTATTTAATCACTTCTTCAAAAAATTTTAAAACGAAATATTGAGTAGAAGTCAGCCAACAGCAGAGGTATTTTCGATTAAAAAATTAGATCAGTGTATTATATGTAAGGCCTACATGAGAAACTCCAGTTATCTGGACTTGTTTTGAGAAGGCCTAGTGAGCCAAACAGAAATACAGACATGGTAAAGACCAATGTCTGTGTATACTGAATACAGACAATACAGAAGACATTCATGCAAAGAAAAATAAAGGCAGCTTCAATTGTATACTTTGAAATTGTTTTGTCCTCCTTTAAAATTACACTACCATACCAAATATTCAGTGAAATTGCTAATTGTATTTCATTGGCAATTACTTGAGGTTAACCATATTACAAACTAAGTGTGCTATTTGTCAAGGAGCTCCTCCTCACCAAATAACCTAGTTTGATATGAAATACTGTTGTTTTGATAGGCAATACATGTTTATATTACAATTTGTTTTTATATAAATACATTCAAAATTTATTGATCTTCACTAGTCTAGAATCTATAAAATATATCTTTGTATATCTCAATATGTCAGACCAAAATCAATACAATCTTCTGTTTTAAAAATGTAAATCTTTTATGTAGATTGTTTTTCAATAATAGATCAAAAACACTTGTTTTTATGTAAGTTATAAAACATGAGTTTATTATTACCCACATAGATTTATTTAAGGTTTGAAACTGACTATATTCCATGAAGTTTGAAGCTTCAGAATATTTGTTCAGATATAAAAAATGTCCAGTCTAATAGATTAGAGCTGGGTATGAGAGAGGGGGGTGCAGTTGAAAGCATTCTGAGTCTTCCATTTGATATATTGCATATAATGCTCATAAATTTGCTCCATTCTTGTTAGCTCCCTTAACTCACTATTTTTTTGTGTGTGGTACTGGAGATTGAACCCAGAGGCATTCTATCTCTGAGCTACACTCCCAAACGTATTTTATTTTTTATATTGAAACAAGGTCTAAATAAGTTGCTGAGGACCTCAGTACATTGCTTAGGCTGACCTCAAACCTGCAATCCTCCTGCCTCAGCCTTCCCAGTACTGGGATTACAGGCATGTGCCATAAGACCTGGCTCCCATTTTATTTTCATTCCAAGTAGTCTCATAATGGATACAATAGAGAGATAATTTCATAACCCGATGTTCTTCTTGGCTACTAAAATCTGTCAGAGAGCTAAAACAAATCACTATTTTTATCAAACTCATTACTGTGACAGCAGTTATCAAGACAGATAAGAAAACTATTGCATGCATATAACTGAATTTATTTAACATGTCTAGTACATTACACACACATATATGTCTGTGCATATGTATGTATATTTATATATAGAGAGAGGTATACATAAGCTGCTATAACAAACATAGAGCATATAGCTTTTCAACAAGGAAATTTATTTCATGCAATTTTGAAAGTTGAGAAATTCAAGAGCAAAGCACTGGAATATTCAATGTATGGTGCAAAGCCACTTCCTGGTCCATAAATTGAGCCTCTCTGTTTTCTCAAATGTTGCCAGAAGCCTTTAGGGTCTCTTGTATAAGTGGAGTAATCTTATTTGTGAAGTATTTGTGTGCTTGAAAAATAAGTCCTGTTAAAGTTCTCCCCAAATACATATGCTGCAATTTAATCTCCAGTGTGACAATAGAAAAATGTGAGGCTTTGGGGGATGATTAGTTCATGAGGGTGCAGCCCTCAGGAACAGGATTAGTGTCCTTATAAAAGAAATAGTGGAAAATTCTCTCATTCCTTTGCACCATGAAAGAACACAGCATGAAGGTATCTCTCTGAGAAAGAGGAAGCATGCCCTCACCAGAAGTCAGGGATTCTGGTACACTGACCTTGGACTTCCCAGCCAGCAGAAGTGTAAAAAGCAAATTTATGTTGTTTATAAACTATTTGGTTTATGATATTTTGTTATAGCTGATGGAATGGACTAAGACACCACCACATTGTTAATCAGGTATCAATACATAATAATTATTGTGATTATTATCAATCCAAGCTTATTATCACATGGTGGTGGAAGAATCCTGGAGGAGTCAGGGAACCTCCTGGGCGTGCAACTCAGAGTCTCACAAGGCTGCAGTTGAGGTGTCGGATGGGCTATTTTGTCATGTCTAAGACTATCTGGGAAAGATTCTGCTTCCAAACTCATTCATGTTTTCAACAAGAGTCATTTACATGTGGCTGCAAAACAGAAATCTGTTTCGCACAGGCAGTTAGCTATACAAAGTTTGTCTCTGATGAGACTTCCCCTCAGGTCATAGAGACCACTCACTGTTCTTCAAGTTCACTCCTCATTTCTTCATCCATGAACTTCCTCAAAATGTTGCTCACTGTATTAAGCCAGTAAGAAGAATGTTTTACTCTATTCTGCTTAGACAGTGTCCTGTGCATAGTAAGTGTGGTCTCCATTTTCTATCCCATAAAATGTAACCAAGTTGAGGGGTTCTTTAGAAACAAGTGACAAGTAAGGATAAAGATAAAGTGTAGACATCAAGATGTAAGATATTAAAGATCAACTTTGGGTCTATTCACCACAATATGTATGTTAGGTTTCCATTATGATGACAAAATACCTGAGATAATAGTTTAGAAAGATGAAAGGTTTATAAAGAAGAAAGATTTAAACCTCACAGTTTGGAAGATTTCCTCTGGTGAGACAGCACAACATGGCATGAGTGAAACAAGGTGTTCAACTTTGGTGGTCATGAAGCAGAGGTGTGTGGGGGAGGAGAATGAACCTGGCATTTAACCATCCTCTTCAAGAGCACATCCCCAATGACCTAAGGCCCCCTTTTAAAGGTCTCACACCAACCTGATAGTGCAGTGGAATAGGGCTTAATATATGAGACTTCGACATCAATGTAGAAACACTATTTCATAAAAATATCAATTTGGTTGAATAGTACCGAATTACTGATGAAAATAAACACTTATACAGTTAATTATTCATGGTTCTCTTTGTATTTCATGTATTTCCCTTTGCATTTTTATTTTGTGTAAATGCTTATTATGCCAGTTACTGGGGATGAGTTAATCTATTGATTCCAAAGGCACTTGTCAACATAAATGCATAATGCACCTCTACCTTTACTGCACACTTAGACATATATGAAGTTCTTCCTTAGAAGTTTAGGTTGACTAGCTTTTGAAGTCATAAATATAGACAAAGGTTTTAGCAGCAAATGCTCTCAGCAAAATCAAACAAAAATCTATGTAATTGCTTTCAATTGAAAACAGGATGCTTATCTATTTACGGGCACGAGTATGAATGCATAAAGTGTAAACTACTAATGAGAAGTGGAAGAGCCAGGGAGAAGAAAATGAGACATTTTTCTTTACTATTAGTTCCTGACAGAGAGGAATATTCAAATGATTCTTCTGCAAATCTAAAAAGGCATTTGGGCATGCTCTTGAAGGCAAATAGATACGATAAATAGATGGATACAGCTACTTCCTTCTCTATTTGAGGCAAATCACATCTTCAGATAGAAATGGCCATTAAGAAAACATTTCTCCAATTTCAAATAAGACAAATCCTAAATTACCTTCATAGTGTTATTTAGATGAGAGAGCAGAGCTTTCTCGATGATATCAGATCATGTGTGAAAAATCTGTTTACCATCTGTCAATGATAAGAATTCTGTTATTTTCCTAAGGGTAGCCACATTCTAATATGGAAAAACTATGGGTAAGGACTGTTTAGGTTAAAGGCATGAGCTTTTTCCCACAGTTGCTGAAAATATGAAGTGAATATAAAAGTGATTTTACTGCCTTCTCTACATGTTTTATGGTTTTGCATTCAGTTTTCTTAATTTAAGACTGTGTCATTAACCTTAAAAGTGACAGCCATATATCAGCCTTACAAATATGTATTGAAAAGACATGATTTCTAGACTCTTGTGTATTATGTGAATTTCCATCCTGTCAACACCAATCCTCCCTGGACCTATCCCTACTCCCAACAGACACTCATTCTACCTCTTACTCTGGTTAATTGGAAACATCTAGAATTGTTTTGCCTGCTGTGAAAGTTGCTGATACCGAGATGAACTCATTCTTGTCAAACCTGGACAAAATTAGAACAGAAAATAGTAAAGGAGGAGAGCTCCTGCCTGCCTGACTGAGATAAGTGCTATTTTAACGGCTTTCTAAAAAATCCACAAGAGATTCATTCCTGTTCTCCATGCACTGCATGCTTTACACGCCTCACACATATGCACATCTTCCTGTAACAAAGCTTATCTTTAGCTCTTTTTAAGACTGCAGCAATTCAGATAAGATGTTCCTAACAGAACACTCCCCAAGCTTTTGCACCTCCACCAATGAGGTGACACCAAATACTGCCTCCAGGCTTCAAGACCAGGGAACTTTGTATCCAAGCAGATCATGTAAATGTATTTCTTTTTGCTAATAAAAACTTTCCCTACCCTCAACCTCCTTTAATATGCACATAGTTTACTATGGTACACATGTTCTTATTGTAGTATTCCACTATTCCTAGACAAATGTTATTGCTCATTAGAAAATCTAAGATTGTTACTAAGGTTCACATTGTTCTCTGGACAAACTATTTCTAGTAAATGATGAAGAACAGCAAAAAATGATGATGTTCAGGATGGATAGAATAAAAGTTATAGTGAGATGAAAATATCTATCAAAATATAAGACTTGATGCTGGGCATGGTGGTGCACGCTTGTAATGCCAGTACTTGGGAGGCTGAGACAGGAGGATCCCAGTTTGTGGCTAGCCTCAGCTGCTTAGTGAGGCCCTCCTCAACCTAGTGAGACCCTGTTTCAAAATAAAGACTAAAAAGTAGGACTGGGGGTGTAGGTTGGAGGTAGAATGCCCCTGGGTTCAATCCCCAGTACCAAATATATATATAAATTGAGTTTCCTATATCACTATTGTACTCATTATCAATTGATAAAGAAAATTGGGTCATTTTATTTCATACAAGAGCCACTGGGGAGACTACTTGAGAAAACAAAGTAATAGCTAAAATGGGGATATATTTATTGGTTTAGTGTCAATACATAACATTTTTATACAATATACTGCTATATTTTTTAAAAAATGCATAAGTTATTCTTCCTTCTTTTTACGAAATGAAGACATATAAAAGTATATATACTTTTTGTGTGTAAAATAAATGAAACACAGGTTCCCAGTTTTATGCTGCACATGGTCTTTCACCTGTATCCACTCAATAATAGGTACTCAACAAATATTTAATGACCTCTCTGTGCAAAATATTTTGCCTGCTGCTCCTAGGAATAGAAACATGAATAATTTATTATTCTAAACTAATAATTCCAAAAACTTGTATGGAAATAGAACATTACAAACAACTATTGTATTGAGCAGAATATATTAAGATGCAGCAAATATCCTTTGGGATCCAACAAATGAAGCAAATCTTCAGTCTATTCTGGCCAAGACAGACTTTTGAAGAAATTGATATTTGCTTTTAGCTTGGATGATCACTTTTAATGTTAGAGGAAGGTTACATTTGAATCTATAATGATATATCAGCTTCAATGTTTAAGTAAGAAGGGAAGTTTAGTTTCATCATTTATGTATTTTTCTACATATGTTGGGTTAAAGACAACATTTTAAGCTTTTTTTTTTTTTTTTTTTTTTTTTTTTGCGGTACTGGGGATTGACCTCAGGGGCATTCTACCTCCGAGCTATACCCTCAGCCCTATTTTTTTATTCTTTATTTTGAAACCGAGTCTCACTAAGTTGCGGAGTGCTTCACTAGGTAGCTGAGGCTGGCCGCGAACCCAGATCCTCTGGTCTCAGCCTCCCGAATGCTGGGATTACAAGCGTGCGCCACCACATCTGGCTTCATTTTAAGCATTTAACTACAACATTTCAAGGCACTAGTCAAGGGTTATAAATCAGTATTATGTATATTTCTACTCTAATTCCAATTAAGGTTTGTATTTTACTTTATTCATAAATTTTGCCTTTAGTTTAAATAGCAACAAGAGTATTAAAAGATCTTCATTTTATCAGGTTGGCTGGATATTCTACAGATTGAAATATAGTCATGTGTTGCTGAATGGAGATGCATTCTGAGAAATATGACATTAGGCAGTTTTGTTGTGTAAACATCATAGATTGTCCTTACACATTTGCAGATAGCATGGCTTACTATACTATCTAGACTCTATGACATAGCTACTCTGGCATATAGGTGGTTCACTGTTGACAAAAAAAAAATATTTTAGGATACATGACTGTATCATAATAAACCTAAGTTCTGAAATTTTGTAAAGTAGTACAAATTGGGGGGGTATTTCTTCTTAATTTATTATAAATTTTAACAATGGCTTATGGCTCATTAACAAATGATGTATATTTGTGTCAAAAGCACATTATCCAAATAGTCATGAATCACTGGTATGTAGAAATCAAAATAAAATTATCTTCTTATTTGAAACATTATGAGCCTAAAAATCTAAAAAAAAAAAAAAAAAAAAAAAAAAAAAAAAAAAAAAAAAAAAAAAAAAAAAAAAAAAAAAAAAAAAAAACCTGAAATGTCTGTATATTAAGCTGCCCAGGTCAATTATGATTTAGGCTTGTGTTTTAGGAATAATGGTTAATTGCGTCTCATTTCACTACTTTCAAGTCTGATTTGGAAATTAAATTATTTGATCATTTAAGTAAAATAAAATGTTTAAGTGTTATCCATTATTTTAATGATTTTCATTAAAAATGCTATGTTTTCTATGCTGCCTTCCTCTCTTTTTCATTTTCTTGAGGATTGAGTTTCAGAAATGCATGATTTTGTGGGTTGAATTTTGTCCCCTAGAAGTGTATTTTGAAATGTTCTTTGCCTGTGAATGTGGCCTTTGAGAGGTAATCAAGTTAAGGTTATACTGCATTAGAATGGGTCCTTAGTCCAATGACTAGCATTCTTTCGAAGAGAGAGTGAAGTAAAGATACAGAGACACATATGATGAAGATAATTATGTGACAAATGAAGGCAGGGATGGGAGTGAAGCAACAAAAAGCCAAAGAATGCCAAGTAGTGTGGGCAATGACCAGCAGCTAAGAAGAAACACAGAGCCATATGAGGGATACTGGCACTGCTAACAACCTGATTTCTAGTCTTCTAGCCACTAGCAGTTTAAGAGAATAAACTTTTCTTGTTTTAGGCCACCAAATTTGTGGTACTTTGTTATGGAAGCCTTAGTAAACTAGTCCAATGGTTATGTCTGCTCATGAATGTTTTCATACCTTATTGCATATATACACATAACTCATAGAATGTATATACATATTCATTATTTTTCATACATTAGTATTTTACATAACTGGAGTTATGAATTATGTTGTCACTATCTTTCTGATATTGGTTAAATAAATATTTTAAGACTAACTATAGAATACTATCAATTTTATAAATGCATAAGCATGTACAATATGATTATTTTTCCTTCTGCTAATGGATAGACTGTTAGCAGTTTGTCTTTATTAAAAACATCTCTTAATGTCATTTTCTTGTACATATGTGCATACAAATGAATAGGCAATGTGATTTTTTTTCAAATTGATGAAGTACAAAGTGATTATCCCTGATATGGCATTATTGATAGCAAAAACATTTTAGATTTCTGATTTTTTTCAGATTTTGGAATATTGGCATGTATATTTGTGGAAGGGACACAAGTCTAAACACAAACTTACTGATATTTCACGTGTGTCCTATACAAAGAGCCTGAGATATATCATAATTTTAACAATTTTGTGCATAAAACACTTTCATGATGTACAGTTTTCTACTTGTGGCATTATAACCCACTCAAAAAGTTTCAGAATTGAAAGCATTTGAAAATTTTATGATTATATCACTAAATTGTTCCCCAATTTTTTTTCCTAAGTCTTAATCTCATCAAGAATCCATAAATCACTTGGTTCCCCGTGCCAAGGTTAGTATTACTAGCGCAATATTACTATTGTCAACTTTTTTTTATTGGTTAGCTCCTTTTTCTTGCCAGTTATGTGTGAACTTATAATTCTTCCCTGTTTTAAGTGCAGTTCCCTGATTACTGGTGAAGTACCAGTATCTCTATGCTCATTGGAGATTCAGGTATTCTTTATTGTGGATTACCCTATCACAGTTGGTCCCAACATGGTGATTTATTTGTATTTACCTCAATGATTTGCAGAAGATATCATTCGTTTTGGGAACACAATTCTTTGTCTTCTTTAATATGAATACATTTTTTCCTAAATTAAGACATATATGCACCTCAAGCAAAATCATTTACCACAGGCAAAGTTATTCTTTTTCTTCTTGGTGTTACCTTTTTGGTGTCAAACATCATAATTTTTTTTTCTTTTTACTTAATTCCTTGTCTGATTTGCTAAAACAGTTGTTCTTTAAGAACAGGAAGCAGAGCATGGTGGTTCATGCCTATAATACTGGTACTTGGGAGGCCAAGACAGGAGGATCACAGGTTTGAGATGAACACAGGGTGATTTAGTGAGATTTTATTTAAAAAGAAAAAAATAAAATAAAAAAGGACTAAGGTTGTAGTTCAATATGGTAAAACAATCCTGGATTAAATTCTCATTACCAAAATAAATAATAAATATAATAGGAATTGAGACAATGTTTTGTTCTCTTCTCTTGCTGAAGATACACCCAAGATACAATATAATGAACATTAAGTAGTAATGAAATTAATTTAGGGTTGAGGGACTGCTAAATATATTATCAGGGAGTACTGGTATAATCATGTAAACTAACGAGAATTCTAGGCTAGAGAATTATGAGAATTCTAGGCTACACAATTTTATTAAGGTCATTGGAAATATTATTACTTTAGTCTGTCTTAATTAGCCTCTTCATATCTTCTAACGACCAGCATATGTAGCAATGAGAGATACTGATTTCTGCATTATCACTTAGCTCAACATTTTGAAATGCATTAATGATTTTTTTTACACTCAAATTCTCTTTGTGTCATTTTCTTGGCAATATACTGACAATATGTCATTGAGATTGAGATTGCAAGTATTAATTCCCATGAGAGTTATGATTTGAGTTGGTCTATTCTCTGCAAGCAAATGAGCATTTTTTCCTGTTTCTTCAACATTTCTATGTGATAGAATGATTGTCAAAAATTACTTTTTGTAATATAACAAATAGTATATTTGAGTATATATCTAAATATAAACTTCAATGTTTTGAAGGTAATTTGAGTAAGAATTGATATTTTATAGCTCATGAGAGTTTTACAAGTGTGGGGCACATAAGTTTCATAAGTCAGTACCTCTTTATTAGAAGGCAGAATTATTTCCTAATGTATATATTTATTATGATAATATATTTTCAAATTCTTTTTCTTAGTTATTTGATTTTTTCATAGTGATCATTGTGCTTTTGGTTTTCATTTTAAATGTATTATTATAATTAATAGAAAACATGTTTAGAGAACACTGGGTGATATATTTTGAAAACCAGGGAGATAACAGTTTCATTCCCACCTTTCAAATTATGATTTGCCAGAAAAAATGGCAAAAAAAGCAATAAGCAATAATCCCCAGTGTATTGTGGTTAAATAATAACAAAAAACTAATGGTATACATATATAAAGTGACATACATACCTATTCACATAGATGTTAGTCCAAGAAATTGCTGGAAGTGTAGCAAATAGTTTTTCTCTTCTGTTCCAAATATGAATATAATTTCAGCAAAATATTTTATAAACATAAAATTTGAATGGGAAAACTTAATTTAAATAATATTAAGGAGTCATAGCCAAGTCTCTGCTACAGAGATCATAGCATATTCATTTACCATATTTTTAACCAAATGCTATTTTAAATTCTAATATTAGTAAACTGGCACCTGGCTTGAAAACAAGGAAGTGCATTTATACTGTTGACTGTGATTATATTTGAGCTACTGGAAACTCAGGGCACATTCTAGACATGTGTACATATTCATCATAAATGCTACTAGTTCATGAGAGAAAGGGCTGGAAGAATAATGGACTAATAGTTCCATTACTATTATTATGCCTGCTAGCTCAGTAAATGTAGTTGATAATTAACATTTAAATTTTATATATAATAATATTATTATGCTAGTTTAATAGACATTAATATGTAGTGTTAGTATATTAAAGTAACATCAGTCTGCTCATATCTTATAATATTTTATATACCATTGCAGAATTTCTTCTTTATAACTCAGCTCACAAATATGGTTTTAATATCTCCTTTTGATGACATAATTTGCCATAATTAATAAAAAAAAGCAAAACTAGTTGACAAAGATAAACCTAATACTAAGGGGCAGAGAAGACACCATAGTGTCATAGTGCAAAATTTATTCACATTTTATTGTAGGCTTTGTGATATATATGTGTGTTTGTGTGCATACATATATATGTATATATGCATATATTTTAATGTATATTTGTTACATATAGTTCTGCTATCATTCAATAATTTAAATTATAAATATTGTTTCAGTTCATTTGGGCTTGTATAACAAAAATACAAAAATTACCATATATTGTGTGGCTGAAATAATAAACATCTATTTCTCAAACCCTGCAGGCTTAGAAGTCCAAGATTCAGTGTTTGGTGAGAGCATGCTTCATGGTTCATGGTCTTAGAAATTTCTGACTAATATTTTCATCACTCTCCATGTTCTATGAAGAACAAAATGAGCTAATGTTTGGGAAATGTTGAAGTGATATTCAGTCCTAACTTTCAAAAATGAAACTGAATTTGGGAGAGATAAAGCGACATGATTTGACCAGCTGAACCAGAGTCAGTTCCAGAAGTCAATGAACTTGACCTTGTCAATTTACATTTACTACAGTAGGGAGCCTTTAATTATTAAAGAGTAACTGTGCCATAGATGTGTAAAGTATTCTAGGAATATAAAAGGTATAAAGGGCCTCAAAAATATGAGAAGTAGAAAAACTAATTCATTAAAACTAAATTCATACAATGCAACAATACAAAATTTAAAGAAAACATTGCATAAAAGAATAAACATCCTAAATTCAAAGTTTAAATAAAAGAATCAAAGTGATATATCATTTTAGCTTCTCTTTTGTATGTAACTTAGTAACCTGAAGCCCACTATAGAAATGGACTATAAATTAGGCTTTTTATTCTTCCTAAAATATTACTATTTCTGAATTGTATTCATTTTAGGAAGCCATGTAATTTGAGTATATGTTTTAATTTAAGTTACTCCCAGTGTGCTTCTCTTCTAATTATTTTTAAAGGCTGTATTGAGATTAATTTTAGTGGTATTAATGTATGTAGTTGAGTGAAAACATAAAGTCAAATTAACATAGGCTTATGCAATATTTAAAGAAAGTGGCTTAAGTTGGAGAAAAGTAGAATTAAGTAGTATGTATTATTGAAATGTATAAGCTAATTCTTTCCTACTGTGTTAAGTAAAGGGATTGGCATTAAATGTTTAGTTCTAAATTAAAGTGCTGAGTTTTTCATGGTGAGCAGCATGAGTGATCAAGGAAGGATTATCAAAAGAATGAAACAATAGCCATTCTTTAGGGAGACTTTAATAAGGTTTAGTGAGCACATTCAAATTGGTCCTTTTCCTTTAGTTATATTACATTTAACTGCTTGTTATTTTATTTTATAGTAATTATTTTTACCTTGTTCCTGTATAGAAAAATAGCATAAATTTTCTTTTATGTATGTAATTGAAGAATGGCTAAAGGGGGCTAATTTGATATAGTGAAGTAATTTTCTTTGGATTCTATTGAAATAATTTTTCAACAATAACCAATAACCAATCTTAAGAAAAAACTCAATACTAATAACGTAGTCATTTATATGAAATGTACACAATAGGCAAATCTATAGAGACAGAAAGCACAATGACAATTAACAGGGGCTGAGGAAAGAACAGAAGGGGAAGTTTTTCTATTGGTTTTAGAATTTCTTTTGGTGATAATTAAAATGTTCCAGAATTAGATCATTGAAGTGTTCACACAACACTGTGAATATATCTTAAAGTCAAATCTTATAATATTTGCTGTTTCATTGATTAAAAATATCACAAACCTAACAAACACTTTTATCCTTCAAGCTAATACATCTTCTCAATGTATTGTCTAAAACATGAATTATGATTCAAAGATTGATTTAGAACAGTATTTAAGTCAGTGTTGCAAGAATATTTGCAACATTGGTATTTATGGATTAAACTTTAGAAATCAAAGAATAATTACATGGGTAACAAGTATTGCCTTTAGGCTTGCACAAACATTATAAACATAAAAAATTAAACGGGTCATATATATCACTTTTACACATAACTTTTCATTTTATTTCATTTCATATGTTGCTACAAACTTTTGTGATAATTTTTAAAATGATTATAAACAAATTTATATATTAAATTATTTACCAATGAATATAAAAGTGAAGTATACTTCTAAAAGTTTATATTTAAATTTAAGATATGAGCTAATAAATATTAGATTTAATAAAATTTAATGATTGATTGTTAGGAAGTAAAAAAAAATAATTCTCTACTTTTAATGTATTTTTATTGGTGCATTATAATTATACATTATAATTAGACATAGAGTGATAGGGATATACATACACTTAATACTTGGAGTGTTTTCTTCCTTATCTCACCCCACTCACTCCCTTTCATTCCCTGTACACATCATTGAGATTGGTATTGATAATTTCATATACATATATAACATTATTTAAACTGTTACCTTCCCCATCTTAATCTCCCCTAAATCCCCTCCATTGCTCTATTGGAGTCTCTACTCCTTTATCTGAGGTCTCCTTTGTTACCCAATCTCTCTCTAGCTTCCACATATGAAAGAAAAGCTAGAACTATTCAGTTTCTGATACTGGTAAAACTCACTCAGCATAATATTCTCTAGTTCCATCCATTTTCCTGCAGATGACATAATGTTGTTCTTCTGTATGGCTGAGTAAAATCCCATTGTGTGTATATGCCATGTTTTGTAATCCATTCATTAGATATATAGTAATAAAGATTTATTTTAAAGGTTTCCTGAAAAGGTTTTAAGCTAAGCTTTGCCTCATAGTGCATATCTAAGTTCCTATATCTACTAGAGAATAATTATGGTTCTACTCTGCTCCCTTGCCTAGAATTCTCTTAGGGAGAGAAATAGATGCTAGAGATTTCTCTAATTCTATTGAATGGGTATGATTCTGTTTTCATTTGGAAATGTTAAAGTTTGAGAAACTTAGCCAATAAATATGTGATCTCATAATGTCCTGCAGTATCCTCTAGAGATTTTCTAGCTGAAAGTCCTAAGAGAAAGTTTCATAACATGAATATATCAACATACAAGAATGGGAATGCTCAATTTATCCTGGATTCTGGCATTCCATAGATCAATCAATGCTTCATAATTATTTTTGCATCTTTCTTTGTTTCAGAATTGGACAAACATCGTCATCCTATCAATCACCATCCTGTGGCCACTTTGAAAGTGGTTCATCTTTTCTGAGACTTTGTGTTCTTCTCCAAATTAGCAGGTTATACCACGGATAATCAATACTGATAGTCACATTTTTTTGTAGTACTCTATATCTTATATCAGCTAAGCCCCCTTCTGTAAGCCTCATCTTTCTTCCTGCAAAAACTTGTCATTGTATTGGCTAGGCCTATTCCAAGGTCATTCTTAGTGTCAGTGGGACCCTTTGTGGAATCAATACTTTACAGACTACACAGGATTTAGCCTTTTGCTCTGTTGATCTCCATGTTCAGAAAAATTGACAATATCTGGCATGTGCCTGGTAAGTTTAAGGACACATACAAGAAGATGTCTAAGAATATGAATAGAGAGAGAGAACTCGTGGTTCTAAAACTTCACAAGGAATATCCATTTTTTTTCTGTGAAAGGAGCCAAATTTTTTAATGGAATTTATCCTTTTTTGGAAACAATAATGATAGCCGAAAGATTATTCTCAGTAACCAAGAAGTAACTTCTGTATGAAACACAGTGTTTGTTAGACTTTCAATTATGTATCTACAATATTTGTTTTCTTTGTCTTTGAATTAAGGGAGAAGAAGAAGCTGGTAGCAACTTTCTATAACAATAAGCTAGCTCTTCTGGAGAGCTATGCATGACCCTCTTTTCACTGTGTAGCTGAGTAACCTTGCCTGTTCCTCCTTTGTTAAAATCTAAGGCATATACTGAATTTGGTGTGAGCCAGTAAGCTACCTTGATCTAACTTTAATATGTGATATGGAACTTAAGTCTGGGATATTCAAAGGATGCAAATAGGAAATCAGAAGTGATGAATAAACTCACTCCAGATTTTATATCATTTGTAACACTTTTCATATCATTTGCGTATTTTTATATCTGTTTGCATTGATAAATTGATAATATTGCTCTCAGGTAATTAATTATAGTTAATATTTCTTTGTAGATTCATGATAAATAATTTTAAATATGAACTTTGAGAGACATAGGGAGATAATCTGACAAAGGAAGAATGTGGCATATCAGAGTAGTTCTAGATTAGTTGTAGTTTGTGGATTCCCAGGTTTTTGTGCCAAATGATGAAATCTTAACTTAGATAATAACATATTGCTATCTTTGAAGGCCAAAAATCTACTGGTATTTCAATAGCTTGTAAATTATGCATTTATTTTCCTCCTTACATAAATTTATGCCCAAATAGCAACTCAACTAATGCTTTTAGTAGGCATATTCTGTTAGTTTAAAATAATGTTATCATCGTAAGTTTCAGCAAAATCTTAACAGGGTTTGAGTTTCTGCCAACATTTGGGTTGTAAGAAGGTACGGTCAATTAAGACATTTCATACATTGAATTTCACAAAGTTTGAGCCCTAAAAGATTAACATGAAAGGTAAAGAGTAGTTGTATATTTAGAAACTTCTTACTATATTGGGAAAGAGAAATGAAAAATGTTTACAAACTTGACATACTCATAAAATACATATTTTTCTGTATCTTGTAGTTCTATTCCTTGTAAATTATTATGATCCACATTGACCTTTACAAACAGAAACTCATGGCAGAACCCTCCACCATTAGGCCCAGTATAACTTTAAAAGTGTAGTTCTTAAACTATGATTTACTATAGAAAGCATTTAATAAACTGGAGAATACTATTTTTTCCCCTATGTAGGAAGTTGGTCCAAAATCAATTGACTTGAGTTTTTATTTATTTAACTTTTCAAAGACAGAATATCTGTTGTATAAAATGGAAATAAAAATAGTGGTAAATTATGTCCAACTTCAGGGAATTAAAAATACAATAAAATATATAATATTTGCCATAAAATAAGGATTAATAAATGTTAGTGATAATACTTTACTCAATTCCTAGTCAATCATCTCATCAATTATTTCAACATACTCTTAGTAGAATGCATGTTTTATCTTCATAGATCTCCACAGTCAATTACATTTCTCTTTTTATTTTTACCTTGCATTTGAAGAACCTAAGTTTTCTGCTAGGGTATATCTGTTTTATATATTTGATATTTCAATGTTTTTAAAGTAAACCAATGTAATAATGACATTCTTTGCTCAATGGAAATATAAAGAACATATTAAATATCAACAAATATATTCATTAAAAACTATAATTTATAGAATATGAAATGGTAGAGGAAGGTTTTAATAGTAGAACAGTCAAATGACATATATAAACCTTTAACATTAATGTCAGAACCTAGGGGTCAGAGTCTCTGACTCCCATACCATGTATTTAGAGAGAAACTTAAATTGATATCAAGGCTTGCAAAATTAATCCAAATATATTTGCCTATAAAATGACCCAAATAGCGCTAGAAATTTATAAAGTCAAAATATTTATGGGGAGATTACAGAAATAAACATTTTATAGAGCAGATAATAGACAGAGTAGGCTAACAGAATGGCCTCTCGATCAGTAAGATTCATTACTTTTTTCACTTGAAACTCTAAGTGATTTTTATACTCATCACACTACTGACCTTGTAGTTCTTATCATTATTGCAAATAATAATAAAGCATGTATTATCTACCATGTTTTTTTTAATTTTAAATTACTTTTAAATATAGTAAATTAACTCCATATTATTTAATAGTTAAAATCATTAGGATTAAAATAATCAAGCCATATTAAATAATCATGTTTTATATTAAAATTTCTTCTCAAATTATAATTTTAATTCTACTTGTACAAAAATTCTCTAGTTTTATATGCATGCTTTTACACTAATTTTAAAACACATATATTTCACATGGTATATTTTAATTATTTATAATTAATATACATTTATTGAATTTTTCTTCTGCCAATAAGGCTTTAAGTTAGACAACATTTTGTTGAATTCAGACAGTATTTCATTTATTAGTAGATCATCATTGATAATAGCACAAAGTTTGAAAATATTTTATCAAATTAAATGTTATTGGATTTGTAGTTAATTAAGATGAATTCCAATGTTATAAAGCTTGTATAGGAAGTTTTTTAAAGTACTGTGCTTAGGACTATCTCCTTGCTTACTGGTTCTGATATTTTTACAACATGGGACAATATTCTTTATTGAGATATAAAATAAGCTTGCCCTTGTAAAAATGACAAAAGCATAATTGTGAAGGAGGAAATGGGAAAAGGAACTGTAGCTCACAAGCAGAAAAATATTTTAAAAGAAATTTATGCATGAGTTTTTAGGAAAAAAATTCTAGGTCAAAAGTACTTGTGTTATAAAATGTGCATCTCTGTTGTATATGGTCAGTGGGTTCTTTTCTCAATTAATATGTGTGCAAGAGCCAGCTAATATTGAAAAAAAAAAAAAAAAACAGAGGGTTACGGACTGAGAACTGAAAAAACAAAAATGTTAATGTTGATTAGAATATAGGTAGGTAATAAAATGATTACACTCCTCTCCATGCTTGCTCAGGAGTACATTTGCTTTCATTAGGGAGAACCTTCCTGTTCCAAAGTTCAGGTAACAGCATAGCAGCGAGCATGTCCTCGACAGATACTTTCTACTTGTGTGAATCATTTTAGGAATTTATTTGGGAATGTTGGAGATGATAATTACCTAAGAAACTTTGTTGCTATGTTTTTTTTTTTTCTGTAGGATTATCCTTTTATAGCAATCTACTATTCTTTAATATTAAAGACTGTTAAATACTCTGAATAATTATATGTCATAATAATGTGAAAGTTTTAGTTAAATCTGCTAACATAGTTAGCTCAAATAAAACCAGTTAAATTAGTTTGGTCATTTTTTTATATTCTAATTTCCTGGATTGTATAATTGATTACAAAGCTTATGATACTATTGCATGCATCTTTAAAAGCAGAGAAAGTGAATAAAACACTCATTGTATAAATGCTGTATGTGCTTTGAATTAAGAATCCTTGACTTGTTCAACAGCTTCCAAAATAACATGGTGAAATTGGACTCCAATATCAAACTTCTTATGCATGTAAGCATTATTCATGGAAATTGTTATGGTCTTCTAAAACGTTCTTCTTTATTTTTTATAGATAATCCATTTTAAAAACATGTTTGTCATACTTGGATAGCCAGACCCTAGTTGGTAGTAATGAAATGAAAACAACTCCCTAGAAAATCAATTTTACCTACTCAGAGTACCAATGCCAAAAATCCAAAACAACAAAGCTCTCCAGTTAGTAATTTTTAACTTAATTAACTCAAGGAGATTTTATAGAGTGAACACAATCACTTTTATATGTAGCACACAGAAAGGGAATCTGAATATAAAGTCTATTTTTTCACTTCAGAATATATTATGTAGACTACCCTAGAAAAAATTTACCTACAATCTTATAATTCCATTGAAATTATACTTTATATTAATCTTCTTTAAAATGAAAAATAAAATACCTGGAAAATTAAGCTTAATGTAATTTATTTAAATTTTTTAAATGATGATATTATTTGTAAAACATAATTTTCCTGTGAATAAAACTTATCTGATATTTCTAAAACAAAAATACAAATATGAATTTAAACATTTTTTACTTCCCTTACAATTACCTTTAAGAATTTTTCCTTCACTGCACAATCTTATAGAACTTTATCATTTAAAATAGAGTCACTCAGCTGGGTATGGTGGCACACACATGTAATCCCAGTACTTAGGAGGCTAAGAGTAGGATCTCAGGTTCAAGGACAGCCTCAGCAAGCAGTGAGAACCTCATCAACTTTACAAGACGCTGTTTCCAAACAAAAATTTAATAAGAAGGGGGCTGGACGTGTGTCTCGGAAGTAAAAAAAAAAAAAAAAAAAAAAAAAGTATAAAAGTATAATCACTCAGAAAAATATTTTTGAGATAGCAAAAACACTAAAATTTCATCATTACTCTAAATATTTAACTCCATGAGAAAAAAGACTATGAACAAGTCAAGAAATAGGCTGAACTATATCTGCTGTGATGTGTCATTTCCTAAAATATAACCTCTCTAAATAATTTACATAAATAAAATGTTTGGCCCTGTACAACACCTGTACTCTTTAATGTTATTTTGTTTCTGAATCCCTTTTTGGTCTTCATTTATGGCTTTATTTATTCCTTTTTTAAATACTGCCTCTAACAACACTGAAACTCAAGTCAAAAAAGAATAATTAGTGTTTAAAAAAAATTATGTAGTTGATGTAAAATTTACCTGAAGTGCTTAGATATGGTCCTTTTTTTTTTTCCACCGAGGGGAAAAAATCTATTCTGTTTGGTTGGAAGGAAGAAGCAGGTCAGTTTGGGTTGGCAGGCAGAAAGTGGTAGTATTTCAAGCATGACATGGTTGTTGTGACATTAGAGCCAAAAGCACTGAGGAGGAATATGTAGAATCCAATTTCATAACATTTAAATACTCAGATTATAGTGATACATTGCTAAAGAGTTAAAAGATAAGGTGAAATGTGTCTAGATTCTAGATTTCACTTTAAAGATTTTACTAAGAACATTTTCAAAGGAGTGAATGAATAGCATCCACACAAAGGAGTGAATAGCATTTAGGCCCCATATCCTGCTCACTCTGATTATATAATTCTATTTTGCCATACTTGCTTTATCTAATGCCTCTTTTTAAGCCATTGTCTTATTGAGGATTCTTGAAATAAATTTCAGATATTGTAATATTTCAGCTAATGATACTTGTGTATCAATAAAAGTTTAAGAGGGTTTCTCATATGGTATCTAACAACATTAATGATGACTTAATAGCATCTAATACCTAGGAAATGTTTAAAATTCCCAGTGTATCAATAATATATCTTCATAATTTTTTCAAATCTTGACTCAAGAAGCTAAAACATTATTTGGGGCTCTTATGAATCCCAAGTCTATGAATCTAGAATGCCACAGTTTTTACCTCATGTTATGGTCATATTCTTGAATCTGTGTCAGTTGCCATTTCAGATGACCCACAGTTTTATTAATCTTTTTGCTTTCTTACAGAAAAAGGAGTAAAAACTTAAAAATAAGTTTCTTAACTTACTTTACATGTATTATATACTTTAACTTAATTCATGTTTATTTTTTAAAGAAAATGTCATAGGTAGTGCTACCTCTGCACTTTTAGAGAAATGACCAATGATCTCTTGAAAAAGTACTTGAGGTATGAAGAAAAAAGAATAACCAAGGGAGAGTTCAGATTTGTTGTTCTTTGCAACAGGAAAGATGGAGTTGTCATGAAAGTAAATGAAAATGAGCATCAGTTGAGGAGGTGTGGAATCACTGTCAGGAATATAATTTTCCAGATGTTATATTTGAGATGTGACATGATCCTGTTGTGTATTTTATCTAGCTAAGCACAATTACCATGAAGGGAAGATAATGAGACAAAAAGTACAAGAAACTAGTCAATGTATCCATGTCATCAAAAGCCTTTAGAATAGATTAGAACAGTAAATGTAAATATAGAAAAAAATCAGAAATAATTTAAAGAAAACCTTAATATTAAAAAGTCATGACGAAAAGTTGGACTTTGCAAAGTCAAATGAAAAAGAAGACTAAAACATGAATAATGACTTGGATAATATGTTGAAGTTATCTTTTCAAGAATAAAAAGTTTTAGGTGGGCAAGGTGGCACATGCTTGTAATCCTAGTACTATCTGGGTTTGCCACCAGCCTCAGCCTCTTAGTGAGGCCCTCCACAACTTAGTGTGACTCTGTTTCTAAATAAAGAATAAAAAAATATAGAACTGGGAGTGTAGCTTAGAGGTAGAATGCTCCTGTATTCAATTCCCAGTACCACACACACACAAAAAAAACAAAAGAATAAAAAGTTTTCAAAGACTTTATACTGCAAGTAATGGGGACAAAGAATTAGCCATTGAATTTGGTATGGAAAGGACACATATTCAGAATAAAATTTTGTTGCATAGTGGAGACGAAAGGATGATTGTACATATTCACCAAACAAATTGGGAGGGAAAATATTAGAGATATTTAGTGTAGAAGATATTTTCAGGTCAATATTTTTTAATGTCATTTAGGAAGCTGATAGAAGATTGGAAGAAGAAACTGTGGTAACAAAACACACAATTTACTAGTGTTGAAAACATGAGTTTATGTACTGCTCTTCAAAAAGTTCAACATGTGTCATTTTTGTTGGAATTATCTCATCCACCTAGAGTATTCAATTTGATGGCTTGGCTGTTCCCTGTGGCTTTAGAGATCTTGCTTTTAGCAGCAGAGGATTATTCAGGTGTGGGCCAAACATCAAAGTGGTACACATGAGTCAGATCTGCTCTTATTCCATTTAGAAGAGTTCAGTCACATGACCATGTCTATCTAAAGAGATGTAGGGAAATCTAGTACTATCATGTTATGAGCTAGAAAAGATAAGTAATTAGTAATCTATTAGAGGATTTCTAACAACAGGGAATTTTTGAAATGAGAGAGACAAGAAGAGTTTTCTCAGAAGGTAGATGATTAGGTGGACAAGAGAAGTATCACGGGGTATATGGAAATCTTAAGGGCCACTTGAGTTTTGTCATGATAGAATCATGGTTCTACTTTTATGTGTTTTTCACTTTAGTTTCTTCAGACATGGGGAGGTATATATCTACACATGAAA
This sequence comes from Graphiurus murinus, assembly GCA_004027655.1. Taxonomy (NCBI): domain Eukaryota; kingdom Metazoa; phylum Chordata; class Mammalia; order Rodentia; family Gliridae; genus Graphiurus; species Graphiurus murinus. The sequence goes on from PVLC010005609.1 coordinate 23,339, forward strand.
TAGCTGTTGGGCTTATACATCAATATCCTACGGCTGCTATAAATAGCACTGTAAAATGGGTGGCTTAGAAGAATAAAACATTGTTCTCTCCTAGTCCTGGAATTCAGGAATCTGAAATCAAGCTGTCAGTAGGATTTTGGGCTTTTTTTTGGGGGGGGGGGTAACACAGAGAGAGAATCTGAGAATCTGTCTCATGCCTCTTTGTGTCTTCTGTTTGCTGAAAATCAGTCCTTGGATCCTTGGATTCTCTTAGTTTGTGGCAATACAATTCTAAATTGTATTTCTCATCACATGAGAAATCACATTTCTCCCTACTTGCCTTGCATATGTCTCTGTTTTTTCTTCTCTAAGGACATAAATGATTACATTATTGTGCTCTCCAATCTGATATGGCCACATCTAAATTTAATTAATTATAACATTAAATACCTACTTTAAAATAAGGTGACATTCACAGGTACTAGATGTTAGGACTTGGAGGATATCTCTTTGGAAGTACACAGTTCAACTCAGTACCCATGGTTAGCACCACAATTATATTTTACCAAAGGAATAAATGGTTTGAGAATGGAACAAGAGATTTCTGGGTAGATACTTAGAAGTGATTTTCACTATTTAATGTGGTATTTTCAGGAAATATGCATGAAAATGAAAGTAGTTACTTTTAAAAGATGATAGAATTTTAAAATAATGGTAAATCAGTAAAGTTAAAGTCCTAGTTTGATCAAAGATTTCTTGACAGTAAAGTACTAGATAACATATTTTGCAAAGATGTATTTTCTTGGTTTCACGGTGAAATTATGAAACTGAGAAGAAGAAGGTTTAACCCTTATGCCCTCCGATATCTTCATTAATATCTAGGAATCCATCAAGCATCTTGAGTCCTTACTTAAAAGAAGATGTGACCCCTCTGAGAGTTCTTTTCTGACCATCAGTAAGGGAAGTTGATTCCACTATTGATCCTTTAGTTTTAATTTTCTCAGTCATAAGTATAACTAGGAGCTGGGCATGGTGGTACACTCCTATCATCCTATTAGTTGGTAGGCTGAGACAGTAGGATCACAGATTTGAGGCCAGCCTCAACAATTTATGGAGACTCTCAGCAACTTAGCAAGACCCTGCTTTAAATTTTTAAAAAAAGGGCTGAGAGTATAGGTTGGAGGTATAATACCCCAGAATTCAATCACTAGTACCTCATCTCCTGTAAAAAAAAGAATCACTGGAAATTTTTGTATTACTACTTTGAAAGTAAATTTTGAGCACAAAATGAAACTGCCATGAAAATCCAAATTAACTAGGTTTAAAGAGAAAGAGGTTTCACTCATGACCATTTCTTCAATGGCACTCCTTTGGACTCAGTATTGATATAACATTCTTTTAGAAATTCTGATAATATATCTTTCTTCCTGCTCACCAGTGTCAGGTGATTTTATATTCTTGGTTGGTTAGAAGACTACAAAAATTACTAAAAATTTTTTTTTTTACTTTTTTTTATTGGTGCATTGCAATCATACATCTTTGTTAGGTACAGCTAGTAAAGGCATACATGCACACAGTTCTCATTTGACCCTTCCCCAATTCACATCCCACTCCCTCCATCTCCCTCCTTCTCACATTCAGTTTAGTGATTGACTTCGATATGACTGAAAGTACATCATGTGCATTAGGGTGTTTCACTCCCCCACCCCCATCACCTTCAGTTAAGTCACCTTTGCTCACCTAAGGTTTCTTCTTCTTTGTTTAGAGTCCCTCTTTCTCTCTAGCTTCCACATATTAAGGAGAGCATACCATTTTTTACTTTTTGTGACTGACGAATCTCACTTAACATAATGTTTTCTAGTTCCATCCATTTCCCTGCAAAGGACATTATTTTCTTCTTCTTTATGGCTGAGTAAAATTCCATTGTGTACATATCCCATAGTTTTGTAATCCATTCATCTGTGGATGGACATCTTGGCGGGTTCCGTAGTTTGGCAATTGTGAATTGTGCAGCTATAAACATAGATACACATGCATTGGTCTGATAGTTTGGTTTCCATTCTTTTGGGTAGATACCCAGAAGTGGTATTGCTGGATCATATGGTAGGTTCATTCCCATTTTTCTGAGAATCCACCATACTGTTTTCCAAAGTGGTTGCACTAATTTGCAATACCACCAACAATGTATTAGGGTTTCCACTTTTCCACACCCTATTGGTAGATTGTAATTACACATCATAGTAAGATTCAAGGTAATATAATTATATGTACCTGAAGTGACTTTTAAACAAACCATTCTTTTTTTTTTTTTTAATACAAGGGTTATATATTCACCTTGGGATTTGCAAAGTGTGAAGGAAGGTAATTTCCAAGGTCACATCTTACAATAGTAGGCTTCTGAATTTGAAATTCTAATAAATAAGATCAGAATTTCAAATTCAACTGGGTACAAGTAATATATACCTTGAAAAACACTCAGGCCCATAGCCCATAAAGAATGCCCATGAATTAGCCAGATGCAACTCCTTAAGTGTCCAAAGTAGACAAGATTTGAGGAAGAACATAGTTTATTACTGATGTTATAATAGGGTGCTATGATTTGAAAGTGGTTTGTCCCTACCAAAATTCCTGTTGAAATTTAATCACCAAGGTAAAAGTACTGGGAAGTTTTGTGGACTTTAAGAAGTGATTAGTTTGCTTCAAGAGATTAACGCTTCTTGGAGATGTGGCTTCTTATTCTCAAGGGACAGGATTAATTACCAAGAAAGTTGGTTGTTATAAGAGGAGTTTTGCTTCCTCTCTCTCTCCCTTGCTTTTTCTCTCCGGTATGTGTTTCTTTCCTTTATGTGCCTACTTGCCTTCTGCTGTAACCATGAGTGGAAGCAGCAGGAGGCCTTCATCAGAAAACAATCCAATGTGGCTGCCTAATCTTGGTCTTCCAACCTTCACAATTGCGAGCTAAATGAACCTCTTTTGTTTATGTATCATCCAGCCTTATATACTTTTTATTATTATATCACAAAACAAAGATGTAGATAATGCAAGTAAGATGTCTAGCACATAAAATTTAATCAGGAGGGACTCATTTTCACTCTAAATCAACATTTTTTGTTGTAGTTTCTAATTTAGGTATAAGTATGATCACCTTACAGATACCAAAATTAGGAGTATTTTCCAATACACACTATTTATCACCTTCCATATCCAATAAATAAAGATGCTCCAGCTATTTGTATTTCCTGATAACATTCATAAACGCACCTATTAACCCACAGTATTTCAGCATAATTACTTCTTGTTTGGAATATTCTAAATCACCTCTTAATTTATCTATTTGTATCCAAATAATTCTTCTAAAATTATCCTCATTTCTACCTGCTGGACTCTGCTTTCTAAAATTCAAAAGTGTGTCTTGGTTTAAACCTGTAATTGCTGTAATAGCTTCTTGCTGCTCACTCAAATAGTGAAGTCCACATGATAATCTTTTCATGTTTACCTCTACCGATTTACATCTCCCAGCCCACCTGGGCAGTTTCCCCAAATGCAGCACACTGCTTTATTCCTCTGTGTCTTTGCTTCCATGCTAGACTGTTTCTCACCATGCAGTTTCTTCACACTGCTTTATTCCTCTATGTCTTTGCTTCCATGCTAGACTGTTTCTCACCATGCAGTTTCTTTATGGAAAGACTCACTAGGGTCTCAGGAAATAGTTGACATGTCTGTCGTGTTCCCCTTCCCAAATGCAAACTCACTCCTAGCATGCTTTATTCAGTTGACCATGTATTTGCCTCAAGTAATCTTGAGATTCAGTATATAGATTCTTTCTACTTATTCTGTGTACTAATAAAAGAATAGTGGTTTTTCAGTACATGCATATTGAATGCATGAATGCATTAAATATAATGAGTAATAAAGAGAAGATCTTTCCATTTGTAAAAGTTTTAAATATTTTTTTTCTCTACTGGAATATCTGAGACCATAAAAATTTGATGCAAGATCTGATATTTTAGAATTAAAAATAGATGAACATGCTGCATTCATACAAATTCTCCCTTCCTACAAGACAGTGTACATTCTCAATTCCCAGAGGTCCTTTTAGCATCCTAAAATGAGTCTTGCTTGTGGCCCAGGGGTATGCTCATGCTACAGGGTTGCCCTCGAAGGTGAAATGGACATCTCCCATCCAAAATCACTTCTGCTTCTCACTTAGTTAAGTTGTAAGCTCAGAGTTTTTCCAAAGAGAGCTGTAAACCCAGTTCCCAAAACAGGATCAAACATAGTTTGATTTCTTCCTTCCTTCGACTCTGTGTCTATGCAGATTCTATAGAGTATCCAATAAACTAAAATCTTAACTTCTAAAATATAATTGCTTAAATTTGGCTCAGATTGAAAATGATAGAGGAGATTGCTGGAGTTTAATATCCAGAGCTTTCTTTATTTCAATTCAGTTGCCCTACATTTTAGTGCCATGAACCTAAAACAATCAAGGATGCGTGACTATAATTTACAATTGAACAATTTACAGTCAACTTAACCTGAAATATTTAATTATATAGCCATGACAGTTTCTCCATTTCAAGCTCATCAGGGACAAATGGTAATCTCTTCTCAGAAATGACAATGAGATACTAGTTGAAATAAACAAAAATGACATTTTACTCAGTATGCTACTGCTCTTTTATCTGCAATTAACATCTACAACAGTTATTCTTTGGAGAAATATGACACTTAGTTATCATCCAAATGATGAAGCATCCACATACATTACCCAGATTAGATGAAGGCATCCACATACTGAAAGGTAAAACCCATCATTTGACTGCATAAGGCCGCATCTGCCTTGCTCTAGTGTGGACGAGTTTAGCATGTTAACAAGAAAACAGACAAAATAGCAGCATCAAAGGCAGTTGAGGTTCTTTTTTTTTTTTTGAACTCTGTCTTGTGTGTGGCAATGGTATGTATGTACGTATTCCTGTTTCATGTAGCCTGATAGATATAGTTGGAGATAAGGTGAATGTCTTAACCCAAGGAAGATAACTAAAGAAAAGATTTTTCCCAAATATAAAGAATGGGGGCTTCTTTCAGGTAGAAGAAATGATGGCGATATTAAAAAGCAGCAAGTGAAGAAATAGCGTGATAGGAGTAAGAAGACAGTGAAGGCACAAGCTAAAAGCTGAAAACAAAATGCTCGTTTGTTTATTTATTTATATTTTATATTGGGGTTGAACCCTGGGGTATTCTACCTCCTGGCTACACCTCCAGTCATTTTTATTTATTTTTTTTATATTGAAACAGTTTTGCTAAATTGCTGAGGTTGGTTTTCAGCCTATGGTCTTCCTGTCTCTCAGCCTCCCAAGCACCTGGATTAACTTACTGTGCCATCCTTCCTGGCTAAGACAAAGATTAAAAAGGAGGATGAAGCAGTGAAAAGTCAAAGAAAATGAACTCTTAAGCAGTAAATAATGACCCCACTAATGACCCCACTTCCCACATACCCATGCACATTCAATGGTAGTTTTTCCTCCTTTACATCAATATTCAGAAAAGGACATTTCAATAAATAAGTGTAAGGTTTGTGTAAATGGGAGCCATGGCCATTGTAGACTAGATAAGCTTCTGCTTGAGGGTAGACTCAAAGGAAAGGTGGAAGGAGGTCTTACCTTTTTCTGCACTGACCCTGCTTAGTGGATGTTGAAACAACATCCCAACTGAATCAATATACTTTCACCTGTGCATTGGAGGTGAAAAGCCATTGAGTCAGAGACAGATTCTACCCAGAAGCTTCTTTCCTTTTTATATTTGTTGTTCCTTTCTACTGTATCACTTATTTTGTACGAAGATTAAATTGTTTTTTTAAAAGAAATATCTGCTTGTAATCCCAGTACTTGGGAGGGTGAGACAGGAACATCTCAGGTTCGAGGTCAACCTCAGTTACTTGATGAGACCATCTGCAACTTACTGTCAAAATAAAGAATAAAAAAAATAGGGATGGGGGTGTAGCTCACAGGTAGAATGCCCCTGGGTTCAATCCCCAGTACGGCAAAAAATTAAATTAAATAAATAAATAAAAATAAATAAATATAAAAAAGAAAAAGAAAAGTCAAATTGTTATTCTTTTTCTTCCTTCATTCCCTAGATGTAATTGTATACTGTAAAATTATATTTCAGTCCTATTAAATAATTCAATCATTCTTATTAAATAGCTTAATAGTTTAAAACAAAACTTTCCAGAGAAATAGAGAAATATTTCAATACAGAGAAAATTTGTTTAAAATATTGTATATATTTGTTAATGAATACTTGTTACCAAATAGAAAAAAAATACTGTCTGACTTTAGCAAAGAAGTAGCATGAGACAAAGAGTAAGGTAAAGTGATTTTTAAAAGTAAATGTGACAATTTTTATAATATGTATGTATATTTTTGTAGGTTTTATTTTTGACAGTATATATTTACAATTTTATGATGAGCATCCCATTGAAATAATAAAGGAATGGATTGTTAAAAAATATCTATCTGTATGAGAAATTGTGCATAAAATACAAAACAAAATGTTATTATTTAAAATTTGATATGTCAGTAACAATACAGAGGGAAATATGCTAATATGACAAGCTAGCAAAATTATTAAATATCAGGTAAGAAATGCTGACTAGTCTCCCACTGATAAATCATCAATAGATTATTACACACAAATGTATACCAAAATACAAATTTTTGAATACAAATTACAAATATAAATTATTGAATACCATCAATAACTCTTATTTTATTTTATTAAGATGTACTATGTAATATAGAAAAATAAAAGTTAAATGTAACCAGTCTATAGCTTAAATTGAACAATGTAGCAAATCAAATATTTCAGGCACAAATAAAAATATTAATGGAAAGATTTTATTTTTCATGATTGTGTTGTCAAGACAATATGCCAGCTGAATGATTTTTTAGACGTTCAATTCATATTTTTTCATTAGGAAAGCCAATATGCTAAAATTTTTTGGAACTTTTAATAGTACCATCAGTCTTTGATTATGAAGAGTAATGGGGACTAGAAATGGACTATTTTCAGTTTGTATAAAATATAACTTTATTTCACTTAACACACAACTATTCACGAGGAAGGAAACTGCAAAACAAAAATCATCCTCTGAAGAAGATTGACACATTTCACTAAAAATTCAATCTCTCAGAATTCACTCTGTAGAAAATGAAAAAAAATTGGGCTACTAACTAGGAAAAATATATTTTATATTGCTAAAGGTTTAATATAAAATTATATAAAAATTCCTACTAAATAATAGTACTACAATAACTGGCCAATAAAAATATGGACAAATCCTTAGCTAGTTATTTTATGAATAGAGTACTCTGAGGAACCAATAGCCATCTGGAAATATTGAAACATCAGCAATATGAAAATGGAAATAAAAATCAGTAAATGACTTGCTGTAGTAAAGTAAGATGTTTATGTCTTTATAATTTCTGAGGTTGATAAAAACTGAAGTAATGGAAACTTCGTATATTGATGGAAAAAAGGAAATTTTATAAACTTGTTGAAAATAATTTGTAATTGTTTTGTAAATCTGTATTTGCATAAGAAGCAATGGAATTCACAAATGATTCTAAAGACAATTCTATGAAGTCCACAATATTTGAGCCTGATGCCATACCCCTGTCATCCCAGTACTTGGGAACTAAGGAGGCTGAGACAAGGAGGATCACAGGTTTAAGGTTAGCCTAAGCAAATTAGTGAGACTCTCAGTAACATAACAACAACAATACACACACACACACACACACACACACACACACACACACACACACACACTGCTAGGGATCTAACTCAAGTAAAATGTTCCCTTTGGGTTCACTCCCTAGTAACTCACCCTTCCAAAAAAAAAAAAAATGTTCTGAAGCATCATGTCCAAATAAAAATAATTTCCTGCAGCTCTAGCTTTTGATAGATGACTAAACAAGAAAGTGCTAAATTTCTATTTTTTATTTTGCTTTAATTGCCATTAAATATTAATCTTTTTAAATGTTGGAGTAGATTTTCACTGAGGAAATTATATAGAAAGCATATATAAGTTGTATTTTTGAGATAATTTAAGGCAAAACAAGTTTGAGAAATTAGATTGTGATCACATGCATGGAACTTAGGTTCAGATGAAGCGATGTCATAAAGCCTTTGTCGGCTTTCTTAATAGTGTCCATATGCAGAATCTTCTTGACTTAATTATTGCCATTTTAATTTCATTTTATGCGATTATATTTAATTTAATTTTATGTGATATATTTAAGTGACCTGCAAGAAAAAAGTCGTAGTGCTATTAATGCTCTCTATGATAAGCTACCACAATGTTAAGTGCCTATTATCATTTTAATGGATGATTTAATGATATACTTACATTTTTAAAAGTTAAATTATCAGTTAATTGTAAAATGAAAATATTTTCAAATATAACTAAAGTGTGGGTTTAGCTTTACTTCAAGACTGTAATGGTTCATTAGCTTTATAAAACTGTATTTCTCAGAGTCAGGATACATTAAATTACACTAGGTCACTTCAGGAATGTAGAAAATGTAGGATTAAGGAAAAATTAAAATTAATCCATAAATATAGAATTAGAAGTGAATTAAAAATTCTATTCAGGTAAGTACCAGAATTATGGACACAAAAAAGTCAGATTACTTTAAGTATATACCAAATGATATCATGTACTATTTACATTTATTTTGGAAATTATAAATAGTAGCATACAGGATGTATATTCACAAACATATCCAAGTCTATCACTAAACCAAACTTGAGAAGAGGGAGGGGATAGGAAATGGGGTAGGAATCAGGGAAGGGTTAAATGAGACCTGTGTGCATGTATTTCTCTACCAGTTTGTCTCACAACAATGTATGATACAATGCACCAATTAAAAAAAAATTAATAAAAGAAAGTAGAAAAAAAAGAAATAATAATCTAGTTTATTTGATCATTTCTCAATTCTTCTCCACTTCTTTAAGAAAATTTTATTTATTTTCCACCTTTACTTACATCAAACAAGAATTATTTTGTCCCCCCAAAATTACAGATATTTTTAAGAACTACCCATCAAAATATAGGGACAGAGAGATTATTCAGAAATTCATGAATACATGAAAATGATAGTCACTAGAGGAAAAATCCAGGTCTCATAAATTCTTAAACAGAACTTCTAAAATGACTTTGAAAGAAAATTCTTAACTTTTTACTCTTTTATGTGTAAATATGTTTATGTTTTATGAATACATTATATTTCATGAATATTTATATTTTCTAAATAAATTAACTTAAATTCTCATTATATTTAAAAGGTTTTGATGCATATGCAATTTTATTTAAATTCTATTTAAATATTTAACAAGATTTAAATTTCTCATAGTTTTTGAAAATCCAGAATTGAATTTCACTAACAAAGGTCACAAAAATAAGAAAGTTCCAAGTAAACCATGGGATATTGGACCATGAACTTAATATATTGCATTTAATATATTGAGAAATGATAGACAAATATATGACCATGTTAACACTAGCTATCTGTATTTGTTAATAACATTTATTTTTAAAGAACTATATTTTTTTCTGCAGTGTATGATATAGTTCAGTGCCTATGCCTTATTTTTGTAAGCAGAGAGAAATAAATATATTCTTGCAGTTTTTTAATAAGAAAGAGGAGAGAAAAAAGAAGATGGTAAAGAGGAAGGAAGGAGAGAAGAGAGGAATGCTAGCCAGGCGTGGTGGCGGATGGTTGTAATCCCACCATATGGGAAGCTGAGACCAGAGGATCTGGGTTCACGGCGAGCCTCAGCTACCTAGTGAGGCACTCCGCAACTTAGTGAGACCCTGTTTCAAAATAAAGAATAAAAAATAGGGCTGGGGGTATAGGGTTGGAGAATACAAAAAAATCAAACAATTAGAACATTGGCATCATAAGTAATGTCAGTTAGTCCTTAAGCAAGGTGGTGTAGGTGTGGAAGAACCTACTTCACATCAAAATGAAAAAGAATATGAGCCAGAATTTTCAATTGAGAAAAATAATGATGAATTTGCAGAATTAACCATAAAGCTTTTTTTAAATCTTAAACTGAATTGTTTGTATGTAAGTTGCTAAAGGTGAATATACCATTAGTATATATCATGAAGCAAACGTTATCTCTAGTATTTGTAATTCTTTTTGATGTCTCCAAATGTCAGAAAATATATCAAACTATTACTAAACCATTACTAAAAATAAAAAATATATTGTTAACTGATTCTGGATACACTGAAGAAGGAGGAGAGCTATTTTTCTGATTTTCATTGATTAGTTTTCAGTGAACATCAACCTCAGAGGAATATTTGGTAGTGCCTTCTTCCTGTGAAATTCAGTTCTCTTTTCTTTAGTTCTCGATTTCTCTAAGTTTTGTTATCACATATAAGGAAAAAGAAAGAAGCCAGCTTTTACCTTAGATCATCTTCAAACACCCTTTAATGAATGACTGAATAGTTTTAAGAACATTAGTAACATCACTGAAATCAAATAATGTAAGATTTATACACTACACTGTATAATAGTCAAAATGATGTACTCTATTGGTACTGTAATTGAGAGGCATAAATACTGAGTTCTTGGAATGAATTTAATCTTATCACATAAAGCTAAATAATGTACATTAATAATTAATGTATTATGCTCAAACATAATTTTGGTTATACAAGTTCCCACAGAAATGCCATATTAAATGATCATGATTAGCATTAACTTAATAAGACTGGAATAAATAATTATCAAACCAATTATTTTAAAGCATTCCTTATTTATAAATAATATATGAAGTATGCCAATAATTTATAAATATTTAAAATAATGATTTATTGGTGTGGTAGAGTGCTTGTACAATATACCACAATAATTTCTGTACTCATTTGTAATGAAATTTTACTAATTCTCCTACTGAGAAATTGGAACTTTTATACCTATTCTTGGACCGTGAGCTGCTTTTATGACTCATTTTGTCCAAAGAAATGCTGCAAAATTGCCTTTGTGGGTTTCTGGGTCTTGTAATTTAGGCTCGAACTGTCATGTGATGTTCCCCTAAAATCAACATGTGAAGACCCTTATTCTTTCATATGTGAAGTTGAAAAGTCTCTGCCAGATACATCTTTAGTTCATTTTACATTGGTAGCCAGTTTTCCTCATATTATTTGAGTATTCTTTTTTTCCTTGCTTTGGTTTCTATTCTCCAATTAAAAATTGTCAAAAATGTTAGTGGTAAAAAATAGCACATATTTATTATCTTACAGTTCTGCAGGTCAGAAGTCTTACATGCTCACACTCACAAGACAGAAAAAATGAATGTGTTGACCAACTGCATTCTTTGAGCGGCTCACAGGAAATAGCTGTTCATTTCTCATTCTGTGGTTCATAGAATCTAGTCCTTTGTAGCTATAGGATAGGGTTCCCATTTTCCTGCTAGGTCTAAGCTGAAAGTTGTTTCTAGCTTCTAGAGTTAGCTGGGCTGCTTGCTTTATGGCCACTTTGCTCATTTTTTTTCTTTTATATTTTATTTTTAAAATATTTTATCAGAGCATTGTAATTATGCATCATAGTGAGATTCAAAGTGATACATTCATACACGCACAGAGCAATTCATATAATTCCCTGTACATCCCACCATGTGTCCCCCTCCTCCCTCCTTGAACATATTAGTGAACAAAGGTTTACATTCTTTTCATGTTGGATCTTTTTCACCTGAAAAGATTCTCCAGTTTCAAGCACTCCTATAATTAGATTGTGACCACCAGGATAATGCAGGGAAATCTTCCCAGCCCAAAGCTTGTACCATTTTTTTTAACAACAGTGTAGTCCTTTGTGATATGTAAACTAACATATTCATAGGTCCTAGGGATGAGTATTTTGGGGAAGCCATAATTCAGACTTCAACAGACCTCCACATTATTTTTAGTGACATCTGTGTGTTATGCTAGGTGTCTGTATTGTGGCTGGCCTCTTAGGCCTTAGGCCTTCTTTTCCCTTCATTGTTTTGTTTGAAGAAATAACTGAGAATTTTCTCAAAATTGATGAAAAAGCTCAGTCCACAAATTGAAAAAGGAAAGTAAATTCTAAGTAGGATAAATACAAAGAAAATCATGACTAGAAGATTATAGCCATACTACTGAAAAGTAAAGATAAAATAACCTTAAAAGCAACCCAAGAGATACATTACCTTCAAGAAATGTATAAGAATGATGACTGACACAAATAATAGATGCCAGAGCAATGATATGGTATTTTCAAAGTGCTGAAAAAATAAAAACAAACAAACAAAAAAACCCCCAAAGCTGCCAAACTTAAATTTTATACACAATGATTAAAAAAAATTAAAGTCATTTCATGCAAGCAAAACCAAAAGAATAATCACAAATACTGCAATACAGGAAATACAAAAGGATAATCTTAAACCTAAACTATAACCTATCCAGGTATAGATAGGTTCATGGCTTGTAATCCTGGAAAAGAGGTTAGAGGTCAGCCTTGGCAATGTAACTAGACTCTCAGCAACCTAGTGAGATCCTGTGTCATAACAAAAAATAAAAAGGGCTGTCTGGAGGTGTAGCCCAGAGGTAGAATGTCCGGGAGTGCAATTCCTAGTTCCACAATAAATAAATAAAATAAAATATGGTTATCCTATATTGCAACATTAATCCATTGGAATGAATGCAACACCTTGGAAAGGGTGAGTTTCAGAAGAATTCAGAGCAAACAAAGAAGAGCATATCTTGCTTTTGAGGCCCTGAATGTTATTTACATCGAATATGTGTCTGTTATTATAAAGCTTGTCACTCATGTCATAAATCTGAAGGCACTGTTGCTTGTTTCAAAGGACTGTGCATCTGCTCAGACAAATATAATTCTGGAATTTCCTACTTTTTCAAACTATGTTCTCTGAATCTCAAAAAGATGCAAACACACAAAAATTGCAGTGATTTTTGATGTCCAAACCCTACCCAGTAATGTCGCTGGATGAGATTGCCTTCTCCTTTTGCTTTTTCCTTCTCTGCAATAGATTGAGAATTTGCCTACTGTCCACACCAGCATTGTACTTAATCTTCTTGCCTCTCTCACTTCTTTCTTTCTTATTCTGTCATTTTCTTACTGCTCCTGCTAACACTTTTTTTTTCTTTTTTTGTAGTACTGAGGATTGATTCCAGGCGCATTCTGTCTCTTAGCTACACTCCCAGCTTACTTTTTGTGTGTGTTTGTGAGATATTGAGGATTGATTCCAGGGACATTCTGTCTTAGCTACACTCCAAGCTCTATTTTTTTTTTTTTTTTTAAACAGGGCCTTACTAAGATTTTGAGGCTGGCCTCAAACCTGTGATCTTTTTGTCTCAGTCTCCCAAGTGCTGATTTACAGGCATGCACTGTCAAGCAGGGCTTACAACTTCTTAAAAGATGACAATATCCTCTGTCAAAGGTATGGAAGGGTAGACTTTTCCATAGTAAACACTGCACTTTGGATACAAGGCATCAGCCTGAATATATAGTCATTTTATAAGTTCAGATTATGATAACAAAATAACTTAGATTGGGTAATTTATAAGTAATATATAGACATTTCTTATGGTTCTTGATGTTGAAAAGTCCAAAGTCAAAGCGTCAATGGATCTGAGGTCTGGTGGGGGCTCTCTGCTTCATAGATGGTACTTTGTCCCCTATGTTATCACATGGCAGAAGGAATGGAAAGCCCAAACAGGTACCCTCAAACCCTCTTATGATAACAGTAATTCATTTCATAAATTGGAATCCATCCTGGCTGAATTATATCCCAAAGTCTCGTCTCTTACGTCCATCACTGTGGCAGTTAGTTTTCCACCAAGAATTTCAGAGGGACGCAAGTCTTCAGACCAATGTCTGGTTTCTCAGGTGAGATACTCTTTACTGTCCATTCCATCCTTTTTCTTCAGACACTCCTACACTAGGCTGGAAAACATGACTGAGCTGTACATCATGGAGAAGTATTCTCCACTGACCACCCGCCAGTGTTCCCAAATAAGCATTTCTTCAATATAATGTTCTACCGTAAGGTGCATCCTGCCCAGCTAGTTTATGTCTTGCAAATGTGTAGGGCAGAAACATCTCTTGTTCCTTGTAAGAACAGCTGGTTCTAATGTCCACAGAGTTCAACACTGAATCAAAACCATTTTTTGTTAAGATATCTTTAGTGGATTTTCATATCAAATAGACTCCCGATAGATTTTGTTGATCACTCTCTTCTGAAATGACCTCATAGTCATCCACACCACATTTCCCCTCTGCCAGGAACCTTCCTTACATCAGTCTAAAAACATTACCACTTAGCTCTGCCTCATTTTCAGCTGTCTTGGCCTAAGTGCAGATTTGCCTGCTGGAATTTTGCATATTTTTTCTTGGGATTTGCTTCCAGACTACTATGTTCTTGTCAATTTTTACTTAGCATCAATGTTTTGTATGTGTTAATATTGCATTCCCCAGGAGACTTTAGGGAACTTGAAGCCATGGAATCTCCACTTGTCTGCATTGACATGTTGCAGGGCATACAGAAGGCTCAATGAATGTTTTTTTGAATGAGAAATAAGATAGGAACACTGGGAACAAAGATGGCAAGATGTTAATCATAGTTTCTATTGCATGTTTGGCTATTGCTATTGATTTGTTGTTTCTCCGTAGTTACAATATACCCTTACTTAAAATTACTTACTGTGTATATATGATCTCAAGAGATAAGAAAATAAGTACCACTCTCATGAACAAAATATTTTAGTATAATTTTTCTTAGGTAAATCATGTCTTTGACATTAAACTTGTTATAACAAGTAAAACTGAACGATATTTTTATTCTTCTTAGACTCTACCTGCTTTATATTTTTGATTTCTCTTTCTTTCTTCTTTCTTTTATATTGGTGAGTTGTAATCATCATCTTTGTTAGGTACAAGCTGGTAAAGGCAAACATGCACACATTTCTCATTTAACCCTTCCCCAATTCCCGCCCCATTCCCTCCCGCTCTCTCCTTCTCAAGTTCAGTTTAGTGATTGACTTTAATATGTTTGTGAAAGTACAACATGTGCATTAGGGAACTGGAAAAGATTATACTAAGTGAGATTAGTCAGTCACAAAAAGTTAAAAATCTTATGCTCTCCCTAATATGCAGAAGCTAGGGAGAAAGTGGGACATAAGAGGGTCTCTAGACAAAGAAAGAGAAACCTTACATGAATAAAGAAGGTGACTTAACTAAAGGTGATGGGAAAGCAGAAGCACCCTATATTTCTGGTTTCTTAACATGAGACTTTTTTCTTACAATTAAATGGATTATTAAATTTATAATATTCCCTTACTGTTAGATATACAGGTCAAAACTTCTATCAAATGAAATATAAAAGGGCAAAAATTAGACCTACCTAACTTCCCCAAATTTAAGTTTCTCTTACCTGCAGATATTAAAATGTCATAAAATTTTCAATTTTCAAGTAGTTCAAGTTGACATTTTCCTTGTGTGCAAAGATGTAAAGCACTGTATTAAAATGGATCTAGTCACAAAATTAGTTTTTCTGATAATTATGTGAATTGGCATTTTTAACCTAATTTTCCCAAGAGTGTGTGTGTGTATGTTAATTTAAATGTCACCAAAAACATGTTTTAAGTAATAAGAGACTAGAATTTTAATATGCATTTAAAAATAATTTCTCACTAGTGAATAGATGCTGCATTTAGACAATTAGTAATTGTGTTAAGAACATTCAGGTTTCCACATTTATAGATAAAAAAATCACACTAAATACGTGTGCATGCTAATTATAATGTTTACATGTATTTATCCTTATATTGATAAGGAAAGGGAAGATAAGTCTCTTTTTGAGAAACTGAGTGATGCCTTAATATTAGAAGTTGATAAAAAATACAAACTTTTAAATCAGAAACTTTATATTTTTAGGAGCAGATCTTTTCTTCTTCCCACATGGACATACCATTGCTAAAAAAATGTCACTCTTGGTTTTCCCTCTGTCATTCAAACTTCTACAGCACTTCAAGTTTTTAAGAATTACATATCATATCTAGAATAAAAAGACAATATTTATGAACTGATACAAGATTTTAAGTATGACAATTTTATAATATTCTATTACTGTTAGATGTACAATTCAAAACTTAGTTAAAATTCTTATTAACTAACATGGAGTCATGGTCTAATAGATACACATGTGATTTTGCTTTTGCTAATTTAAACCCAGATCCTTGTTAGTGTAAAATATTTTTATTCATGCCTTCATTTTTCTTAAATTGTTTAAAGTCACTTTTGGAAAAATATTCAGGCTTAAAGAAAGTTTAAAATTGAATTGGTCCACATTAGCAAAGAAGGTACTTTAATGTAATTTATTTTAATCAACATGTTCAAAATATGAAATAAATTTTAAATCTCAACTTATTATTGAAATGTCATACACTTTTTCCCCCTGATTTGGGCTCAAAAAATAGTTCAGAAACTTTCTTTTGTCAGCAGGTTCTGAGGTTAGAAGTTAGCTAAGATACAGCATGAGGGGCCAAATACTAAACAGCAAGTAAATAGAAACAGCAAGCCAATAGAAAATTCAAACAGCAGCGAGATGGAAAAAAGGTCCAACCATCTGGAGCAAATGGATATAGAATGGAAAGTAGGTAGCTGCTTCTTGAGAAAGATATTTACATTTGGTACATATAGAGATACTAATTTTTTTTTTTAAATTGTTACTGGTCTTCATTGTTCTGGGGATCTAACCGAGGCCTCCCACTTGGGAACCAAGAGCTCTATGGCTTAACTGCATTCCCGGCCCCTGACATACTGTTTTTGGTAAGTCTTCTGATCACTCTCTCGGAAGAAAAATAGCTGCAGAATAGCTGTACTGCTGTTCAGAATTTCCTCCCTCAGTTGGCTACTTGAAGGCAGAATCTGTCTAGAGTATCTCTGTGATTTTTAAATTAAAACTCTAACCATTTAAGGATATACATCACAGTTGAGTCTGGGATTACATTGGCCCATCAGGCCATTAGCATGTTATTTTCCCTGATTTGGTTTCAGGTGATGAAGTCCTAACGTGTAATTTAAAGGAAGTTCTGATTTTTAGAGATTAATAAATCAGATTTCATCAAACCTAAAATTGTTTTATCTGTGAAAGACATTTTTGAGCAAATGAAAGGCAAGCTACAGACTGGAAGAAAATATTTATAAATAACCTATCTTACAAAACTTTGTATCAAGAAAATAAAACAAGTTCCCAAACCTCAACAATAAGAAGACAAATCACTAGAACAAAAATTAGGCAAAAATATACACAAAGATTTCACCAAGAGGATATAAGGTTTGGAAATAAGTAGATGGAAGAATATTTAACAGCCTTTAGGAAATACAGAAATGAAAATTGAAAAACAATATAAAGAGGTAGCAACATTGCATGAGTGATGGAATAGAAGAATAACTAAAAAAGTAAAAATAATACTGACATTACCAAGAGCTAGAGAGGGCATGAAACACAACAAATTCTCAGATACTGTTGGCCAGAATATAAAATTATACAGACAGTCTGGGAAATAGTTTGGCAATTTTTATGAGGTTGCTCTTCAGTACTTACAGAAAGGTAAACTTATATCTATAGGAAAGAATTTATAGTATGTTTTATAGCATATTTGTATTGCCAAAAATGAGTAACAACTCAAATTTCTTGCATGAGACCTAATGGCCAAACAAATGAAGTACTATGTATAGCAGATAGCAAGGATTATCTATGAAGGTAATAGAATAGTTCTCATGTAATTGTGCTGACTACATGAATCAATACAAATGTTAAATGTATAGAATTTCAAAATAAGTCAATTTCATGTGAAAATTAAAAATAAAAATAATAATGTAAATAATAATATTTCACATAAGGCATTTAAATAATCTTAATATATTATTTTCAGAGGCGAGGTTATATATTCACTATTCCTTAAGGTGCAAACTTTCTCTCAAGATACTTTTTAAACTAACAAGTTAAAACCACCTTTTTGAACGTATGGCCACAATTTCAGAAATCTTCAGACCCTTTCTGATTTCAAAATGATTAGGAAATTTGCAATAGCAAGAGAAGTGAGAATATATGTAGTCAATTACATTAGAGAAAACAATTGCTTCAAATTCCTTAGCACTGTAAAATTATACAATTCTTTCAATAGATAAAAAAAAATATTTTATAGTTTTATTGTTAGATCCTTGCCATTTTAGTAACCTATGGTATATTGTGTGTCATCATTGACTTCTCTCATTTTAACTTTAAGTGGAAATGACTTTTTAGCGGAACTGCTTTCTATTTCCCCTGAGGAGTGGCAGAGCATTTGGTCTGTGTTCCTTGACCATAGGCTTTTGTTGTTATTGTCGTTAATCTCTAATTATCTTTGTTTTTTAAAAAACATTTTCCTCACATCTATATGCTATAAATACTAAATATTTATATTGTACTTATTATCCACTAGGTTTTCCTTAAAATACAGAGTATCTTATTTCTACATTTTATCTGTGATAAAATTGAATAAAATACTTAAAACTCAGAATATTTGGGTAATAGCAAATGACTTTTCTCTAACTTTTCCTTGATGTGTAATTGTTATGTATAAATATATATGTATAATTATATATGATGTACTATTTTTCAAATTTTTACATGAATATATTTTACCACAAAATTGAGAAAAGAATGTAAAGGAAATGTAAAATATTCATTGAAGAAAACAGGTTTTAATGACACTGTAGGAATTTAAGTTCACATTATTTTTCAACAGTTTTTCATCATATACCTGAGGTCCAAAATATGTTTCCATTGTGACAACCAAATCATTCCATGGAAATGCTTGAGTGAAGCAGGCTGACTGAAATCAGGACCAGTGAGTGTCTTTCTTGAGCTGTTTAAATTGAGCTTTTCTAAAATCCTCTAAGCAATTCATATCTAAAAATAGCCTAAATTATTCAGATCTTTAATAATGTGCAAATACGATTCCATCCTTTCTAAGCTCTAGGTATGTGATAATTCCTATCACTTTTCATTAAAGGCTGTTGGATTTTGAACATTTAAAATTCTAATCTCATTTCCACAAAGGGATGAAATAGCATTAAAATCTATCTCAAAGGAGATCACACATTTCATCTGCTCAGAGGAAGGACTGCGCTCCAGCAGTCCTTGGCAGAAGGAGTGGAGGAAGAGAGAAACACTACCATTATGCCACCAGGAAAATTTTTTTCTGGACAAGATGCTTGGGCATCTGCAGTACAAGATATCAAAACAAAACAAAAAGTATATAAAAATCATCTTCTCCATTGAAAACTATAGGATATTTTTACATTTCTCTTAGGAAAGTTGAAACTTTTAGGACTATTGAAACGTACTGAGCAACTTCAAACTCCATGCATAGTATATTTAGTATTTGACAATCTATAATCATGAGAAAAATGTTTTATAACTGAAATTAAGAGGGTTGAGGAATATATTACTAACCTAAATGGCTCAGAAAGAAAATATCTTTGTATCAGACATAATTTTATTTTAAAAAATGTTTTTTGAAAAATATCAATTATATAACAGATACAGTTTTAATGTTAAGTCTAAACCAAGGGAATAAAACCAGTGTAAATTATTATAAACCAATGTATAGTAGCAAAACTAGTAATTATTTATATTATTCCTTCTTATGTTAAAGTTCAATTCCATACTCTTTTGCCAGGTTAACATATTTATTTATGTTAGTAAAAAGAATTCTTTATGATTAACTTTCTGAGATTGAGAATGACAATCCTTATTTTAATAGCAGCTTCCCTTACTTTTTGCCAACTTTCATAACTATGATTTCACTTTTCTTCAAGAAGCCTTTTCTCTCTAACTACATAAAAGGTAACGTGAGGCCACAATAAACTCGGTACAAGACAGAAAAATACAGTCAGCTCTGCCTGCCTGCAGTTTCAGTACCTTGCAATTTCAAAGCATGGAAACCAAAGTACTCAGGAATTTTCCATTTCAATAACTTCTGTCGGTCTACATGATGTGGCTATATTCAGGCCACATTTATTATTTACTTACTATCATGTGTATATTAGTGTGGGGCATATTACCTAGATGGCAGCTCCTCCTAGCTTCTTCAAATATTACATCACAACAATGCTTTCAGAATTATTCTGATGCCACAGGAAACCAAGATTCTGTCTAAGGCACTAATTAGGTGCATAATTTTTGAAAATGCTTCAGTACTTTTTGATGGGGAAGTTCGCTTAAAGTTTACTGTGTGCAAGAATAACCTAAAGCGATTTTTACAATAAAGATTTCTGGGTATCACAATAAAAGGCTCACAAGTTGAGTCCAGGAATCATCCTCAGGGGTTTTAAAGAACCCAGGAACACTGTTTTTGGTTTTAACTTCCTAATCCATGACTGCGGATGACTGGTGAAAAGGTCTTCCAGATTTCTAAGTGGAATCAGCTGGATGATTTTATCAAGCAGGTAACAATTCTGAAATTTCCCTAAATGACTTGCAATTACATCATTCTTCCATTTCCTCCCCGCCACTCATATACACAAGAAAGCAGATCCTTTGTCTGCGACAGCCACTGTCCCATTTGATCCATAGGCTTCCATTGGCCTCTAATATCCTCTCATGACTCCTTGTCACAGTTTGTTCTGCTTGAAACAAAAACAATGAACAGAAACATAACAAAGACATTCCTATTTCAGACTAGTTAGGAGGCAGAGAGATTTTTTAGTCCTTAGGGATCAGGTTTTGGATTTAATCTACTCACTGGTTCTGTGACCTTGGACAAATTACTTAACCCTTTTAAACTTAGTTTCCTGTCCTTGGAAGTTGAATAATGGTACCTATCATTCAGGTTTATTGCATTGATTCTATAAGAGAAAGTGTAAAGGGTTGCATTTCAGTGCCTGGCTACATAAATAAATGCAGCTCAAACTAGCAGCTGGTATTTTGTTGTTGTTATTATTGTAGTTTGAAAAATGGGTAACCTCAATTGTAATTTATTCTCTAAAACTGTGAAAATCCTGAGTTTTCTTCTAGTATATATTGCAAATGCACACCTGTGTGGAATCACGTGGGAATGGGTCTCATTCACCTTATTCAATTGCCCTTCAGACTAAAATTTTGACTTTCTAATTAATATTTTGTATTTAACATATTAGCTTGAAGCATAAGGGTGAGCAATTTCAATATGGAAATCTTGCTTTGCCTGCAGTCCATGTTGATATTACAGATCACAACCTTATCTCCTGTTCTAGTATAAATGGCTCCCACTGTCTGCTGCCATTGTTTCCTAAGGGTTTACCTAATAGGACATTTTTTTTTTCCACCTGCCATGTACATTTCCTTTGAGCCATTTTTTTTTCCTATGTCTATTTGTATCCAGGCACTTGATTCCCTTGTGGACATCCATGAGTTTCAATTTTGAAAGTTCCATGTGATAAAGCCTATCAACAATTTTCAGCCTTAGTTTATGTCTCAATCAGAGGCTCAGCAGTTTCTTCAGACTATAACAGCTTGAGGTTAAAGATTCTTCATTTTCAGGTTCACAGGAACACATCAAATTTAAACCACTGGTTGGATAATCCCCAGGCTAAATTGATCTAAAAACTTTTGAACACATGTAGTTTTGAACTTGTCTATACAGTTATTTTTAGGGGGGAAGGGTGACAGGGACGAAAGTCAGTAGTAATTATAGGAAGTGAAATGGGGTAAGGATATAATGAAAGAAAGAAACAAACAAATATTTCATTAAATGGACATACCAAATGGAAATGGATGGTAGGTCTAATTACTAAGAGCAAGGATTGGCTAAGCAACATGTTAGGGGTACACATGGCAGCTGGGGTCTAGGTGCATCATTATTGTTCCCCAAAAGAGCCTCTTCTTGCTCATTCCAATTCCTAATCATTGTCCATGCCACCCTTACTCTATTACTTCCTCACATAAAATGCCTTTATTGATATCTTTACTTCTCTAAGTGCTACCCATAATTCTTAGTTTAAAATTCACACAAAAATGATTTAGGTATTACATGCACATGCCAGTGAGTCCAACAACTCTCATCTTTAGCCTTTTTACCTCGGTAGCCTCACTGGTATTCCTGCCTCTGCCTTCCTCAATATAATTTTATTCTTAATTCAGTCAAAATTATACTGTTAAAGCATCCTCAATTATGTCATGTGTTACAGTAAGCTTGACCTAAAGTTCTTGCCATATTAAAGTTCTAAAGTTTTGTCCAAAGTGGCCCCTGTAAATACTAAACTGTATCTTAGCTTGATGTATAAACTAATAGTAACTTAAGAGTACACCCTTGTAACCAAGAAAGTGAATCTCAGTCTGTCACAATAGATGAATTACAGTCAAGCATAAGATACAAACTGATCTGATTGTTTCTGTATAAAGCAAATATCAACTGTAGCCAGTCACATTGTTTCTATGTCACTTCCTCTTCTGTAGTTATAAATAGAATGTGTACAAGTTGTGAGTTGAGGCAGTCTGTAGCAACTGTTGTTTAGAATACTGCCAGATGTGAGGATCTCATGTAAACTTCATAAAATCTTACTTGTCTCAGTTCCCTTCCTTTCTTTCTTTCTTTCTTTCTTTCTTTCTTTCTTTCTTTCTTTCTTTCTTTCTTTCGTTCTTTCTTTCTTTCTTTCTTTCTTTCCTTTTCTTTCTTTTTTTCTCTTTTTTTTTTAGAATTTTATTGGTACAATTTAATTATCATACCTCCTATTGAGATCTCAAGTGATATATTCACATATGCACATAATATCTCCTTGTGTATCTCCCTTCTAACCCTATCGGGACTCTGCCCCTCCTCCCCATAGTACATGTTAGTGATGCCTTCATAAATGGCATAATATGATTTGGTCTGTTTCTGTCCTCAAATCTCTTTTATTTCTCCTTCTCCTCCCCCCCCCCTTGATCCTCTTCCATTATTTGATCTCACTGCTTACTATCATAAAATCCCTTTCTCTTATTGTTTTCTCTCTTATTTCCACAGATAAAAGAAAATATATGACTCTTGACTTTCTGAGATTGGCAGATCTTACTTAGCATAATGTTCTCTGGTTCCTGAAAATGGCATAATTTTGTTCTTTATGGCTGACTAAAACTACATTGTGTGTGTATATATCACATTTCTTTAAACACAAAGCTTACTCAAAATCTTCCAGTGTATTTTCTTTCTCTTTTTCATGCTTTTGTTTTTTACAGTTCTGGGGATTGAACCCAGGGGCATTATGCCTCTGAGATATGTCCCTAGA